>JAOWBN010032939.1:0-10228 GCA_028565015.1 Pinguicula moranensis | reverse complement strand
GGAATATTCTCCCTTTTGACTTGGGTTGACTTTGAATGATTTTGTTATATTTTGTGTAATCTTTCTTTATTCAAGTGTGTCAGTGAGTTCTCATTTTAATGAAAATACTTTAGATGAATTACTCCAGGCATGACAATCCAAACCATGCTGGCACTGAGTATCTGTTAGAACTGATTCATACTTCTGTAAATATGATGCTTGTATATCAATATAGCCGATATCTCTCTATAAATCACGAACGGTAATAAGATGACTTCAACTCATCATATCAGAGGTCATATCTTCAGAGAGATCTAATCTCGCTACGTCTAACGTCGCAAAGTTTAATCGAATTTGCTCCTTCCACATCCTTCTAGGTCTGTCTCTCCCCTGCCTTCTTTCAACTTGGAGCACTTCAACTCTTCTGACGGGCTCGTTGGCACACCATCTGCGTACATGTCCAAACCATCTCAATCGCCCCTCTATCAGCTTCGCACTGATAGATGTTATACCTAGTGTGTGCTTAAAGATCACATTCGGGATCTTATCTAACAATGTACACCCAGACATCCATCTTAACATTCTCATCTACGCCACTTTAAACTTCTGCTCATGTGACAGTCTGATAGCCCAACACTCTGACCCGTAGAGCATGGCCGATCTTATAACCATCCTACTTTAGTGGGAATTTTTTATCGCATAACACTCCAGTAGCTGATCTCCATTTCATCCATCCGACGTTGATGCGATGGATAACATCGCAGTCAACACTGCCATCCTTTTGTATGACAGATCCTAGATATTTGAAACAATCCTTTTCTGGGAGTAATTGATCCGCAATCCTAACTTTCGTTCCACCTTCTTCCATTTCATTCGCAAAATTGCATGCCATATACTCAGTTTTCGAGCGACTCAAGAGTAGTCTTGGCCTCTAATGTCACTTACCAACGCTCTAGTTTAGCGGTAACATCCTCCTTCGTCTCTGCCACTAAAACAATGTTATCTGCAAATAACATGCACCATGGTACTTCATCTTGTATGTCCCAAGAAAGTACATCCATAATTACAGCGAAAAGGAATGGGTTCAGTGCTGAACCTTGGTGTAATCCTATATCCACCGAAAAATACTCTGTTTCCCCCACTAGGGTCCGAACACTCTTCTTCGCGGCTATCATACATATCCTTTATAGCCCTCAAATACATCCATGACACCTTCTTGTTTTCTAAACATTCCCAAATAACCTCTCTCGGTATAGAATCATACTCCATCTCTAGGTTTATAAAAGCTATATGAAGACTCCGTTTACGTTCTCTTTATTTCTTCATAAGCCGTCTGAAAAGATGGAATGTTTCCATTGTTGACCTCCCGGACATAAACCCAAATTGGTTCTCTTTCACGTGTACTTTTCTCCGTTGTGTACGTTCAATAACTCTCTCTCACAATTTTATTGTATGCCTCAGGAGCTTAGTACCCCGGTAATTACTACATTGTTGCACGTCTCCCTTGTTTTATAGAGCGGTATTACTACGCTACTTCTCCACTCTTCTTGTATCTTTCCCGTCTGTAGAATAGTGTTAAAAAAAGTTGTTAGCCATTGCACCCCTATTTCTCCTAGGCACTTTCACACCTCAATCGGTATCTGGTTCGTCCCTACCGCTTTCGCCGTTCTCATCTTGCTAACGGCCCCCTTCACCTCCCCTGCCGATATTCATCTAACAAAGCACCGGTTTTTCAGTCATCGCATTGATTCCCCACCCTCAAGATGCTACCATTATCATGCGCCTCATTAAACAATTTGCTGAAATATCTTTATGTACTTTACGGTGTCAATATCCCTACTCCTCCGAGCTCAGACTTTTGCGAGTTTATACATACCTTACGCACCCTCCTTAGTGATATCCTATACATATCCTCGTACGCCTTGCTTTTAGCTTCTGCTACCGTTTTTTTCTCCTTTGACCTTGCTTGCCGATACGCCTCTTTTCGTTGCACTCTCTCCTCTTCCATGCTGGTTTCCATAAGTTATTTAAATTTATCTTGCTTAACTTTCACTTTTGTTTGCTCCTTTTTATGCCTATTCTTAACATGAAATCAATATTGAGAAGATTGGTTTCTGGCTGAATTACAATTTCTTATACTGGGTAAATGCTTTATTTCATAATTTGCTGGAAGTATTGTCTGTGTTTTAATTCTTCTGAGCCGCCCAAGTACAGTGCACCATGTGTGTCATATATGCTCCGGAAAAGGGCTCTGTACAATGACATGACCAGGTAACTCAATTTCTATCTTATCTCCTAGTGTTTATGATGGAAACCTTGTTATTGAAATGTATGTGTTTGCTCTTTCTGTTAACAGGTATGTGTGCTGTGCTGGATATTTGCCTTGCAGTGGGCGTTGTGGTGAAAGTCGTTGCCCTGAGTTTTGCCTTGCGACTGAGGTAATCCACAAGTAGAGGATCCATATATCATACTTTTCAAACAAATGAAATAAAAAAGGAGAAAATAAGAACAGCAATACTTACTAGTTGCAATTTCAGGTTCTCCTGTGCTTTGGAAACTCGGTTGCATCAACAAGGTTTTTGTTGCAAGATGAGTTCAACATACAGACAACACAGTGCGACAATTGCATAATTGTGCTTTCCTATCCTCTCTTCTTGTCTCCCTTTCCCTGTCTCTCCTATTTCGATTTCTTCCAACCACCCACGTCTGCATCGCACTTGCAAGACTTTTTTCTGTGCACAAGCTCCACATAGTATCTGAGTAAATGCTCCTCAGCAACCTTAATTTCTTTGATCATAATTAATTCATCATTTTCAGGGTTTCATGTTCTGCCTCAGTCAAATTGCTTGCATCTTCTCCATCGTTGCTATGATAGTTGGGAGTGATGAAATATCAGAGGCTTCACAGATTCTATCTTTGCTTTCTGACTTTGTGTATTGCACGTAAGGAACTTTTCTTTAAATCATTGAGTTCATCAGTCACTGTCGTATATGTCCTAGCCAAATCACTAATTGGCGGCCACTTATGTTACCGTTTTTTTTTGGTTTCTTCTGGCAGGGTCTGCGCTTGTATGCAGGTGAGATTTAATTCTAGACATGGCTATTTTATTCCCCAAGCTACTTCTCTAATAGCTATTGTTCCAGACACTGAACTATTTTTTTCTTAAACGAGAGTGTTTTTCATATGATTGACAGACACAACACAAGATTGAAATGGACAAGCGGGATGGTAAGTTTGGGCCACAGCCGGCTATGGCTGTGCCAGCTCCGCAGCAAATGTCTCGCCTTGACCAACCATACCCCCCCAATGTGGGATATCCTCCTCCCTCATATGGGCAGCCAAATTACCCTCCATCCGGCTATCCTCCTCCCTCGTATGGGCAGCCAAATTACCCTCCATCCGGCTATCCTCCATCCGGTTATCCTCCTCCAGCTGGGTATCCCCCTGCTGGGTATCAGAGATAATCCCTGAATGCTCTCCCAGAAAGTTTCATGGCAGATTTTGCATTAGAGTGTGCCATTTGAAAGTTTCCGTTACATTCGCTTGAAGTTTACCAGTTTGTTGAAATTGAGGATTTATGGTAATGTTTAATTGGTATAACACAGATGGAGTGCTGCGTTCCTAGTGTTGGGACTTCATTGTAGGATGGTATTAAATGTATGGCATAATATGCACAGGTACCTGCATTTGTCCATATGAAATCTCTGGTTTCTCAAGCTTATCTAGGTCGCATGTCTAACTTGAGTTGGGCCCCAATTCATTATTTATAGTAGGAATTGTATTTGATAAAGGTATTACGGGATATCGCAAGGACATGGTTTGGCAAGCTAAGTTGTTTGGTAGCTACGGACAATCAGGTACTATCCTACATCAATTTATTATTCAATCTGTTAGTACGATTATACTTTCGAAATATATGATTTGTTGTAATTTATTTGATAGTTAGGAGTATTTTTATAATTTTGTATGCCGAATAAGTGAGAAAATACGCAATTCGCTGATATTTGGGTGGACAAAATTTGGGGCGAAAATTCTGAGTTATCCTGAGCCCGGCCGGGCCGAGAAGCAATTCATCGGACCCTAGGATAATTAGTGTATTAAACACCGAATAAAGTCGGATAAGCTTTGATTATATGATATAATTCGTTCAAAAACCTGCTACAACTTATATAAGTCATGAGTGGCATGGCAAGTGGAACGAAATCGTGTTTGGAATATTATCCCCCTTACCCGACATTGATTGGATGGCGCTCTCTTATTGTCTGAGACACGTGTGAGTAAGGTTTCATTTCATCCATGCTGCTATGCCTATGAGGCTATGACTACCTTAAGCGTGGAGAGAAACTGGAATTTTATTATCAAATGCAGAGATTGATTACTCTCACCGACATTTTATGTCAGTCATGTAATAAAAGTGTTAAATTAACATATCCCACCTAGACACAAAAATAGAATATGATTTATAAAAAAAAAAAAACACGCTTTATATGTTCAATCGATGCTCAATATTCCGACTTGTACTTTCAATATTCGCTCATAAAAGATTAATGAAACTTTGGGTTTTAATTCATCAAGCTCAATAATATTTGGTGCAATGGCGGATCATGAATAACAAAAAATCCGTATCATAATGATACATTGAGAAATTTTTCTTAGACATGTACATATTTATTTATAAATTTGATTATATTTTTGTTTCTTATCCACGTGAAAATGTTAACTTTAACAATACCCCTCTCTAACTGAACAAACCTTGTTCAAATTTGATTTTAAATGGCCCCAACCCCAGACAAAATCCCAGCATGGGCCAAATATTCGGGGATCTCACAATGACTATCAAAGCCAACCACCCACATTCAAACTTAATTCTAATATCATGTTAACGTTTATTTTATCTGATCCAATGGTCTCAATTTGGGTGTGGGTGCGAAAATGAGTCAATTTATAAGTGACCAAATACTATTTAGACTTGGATTTCAAATGACAGGCCATCCCAACAAGGGCAAAAATGATATAGCGCACGGACATGTTAGAATACATATCCCACATGGGTTATGTACAAGAATACTAATCAACTTATAAGAGATTGTGGGCTTACAATCAATAACCTTGGTACTAAGGTTTTATGAGAGTATCCCACAATCAATTGTAAGTTGGCCCATATGCGCACTCACACCCAGAGCTCATGCCCGTTTACTGTTGGGCTGGATCCGGACCTGTGCCCATTTACTGTTGGGTCGGGTCTACTAAATTTAACACCAAGTTCCCCGGGGAGACCAGTTCCTTCACTTTCATGAATCGAATCACGTAAATTTTTTGATATACCAACTTTATACATTGCTTAACTCAATTACATCTATCGTTTTATTCTCCTTGCTTATTGGTTTCATTAAAGTCCACAGAATAATCATGTTCACGAAGAAGACCAGATGGTTGAGCAACTGAAGGAGGAAGTAAAGTGGATGCGAGTTGTCCCAGCAGCGACCTCCCTCGACACACAGGGTTTGCCTAGTGAGGTCGATGGATCGATTTAGGCTGATTACCAACTCTGCACTGTCACCTCTGGATTAGTCAGGTTGGATCCGCATTCTGTCGTTCTGCCCCAAAGGCTGGCTCTGCCCGGATACGTAAGTTGGTGCCGGAAACTTCACCTACCAAAAAAAAAAGCGGATGCTGAAGAATGCAACATCAAATGACTACGTGGAACAACTGGAGATCGTTGATGCCGTCCAACGACTAGGAATTGCATACCACTTCAGAGAGGAGATTGATCAGGTTGTGCAGGATGTGTTCAAAAAGTTTGATGACTATTGCGAAAGCAACATGAACTTGTATATTTGGGCGCTAAATTTTCGGCTTCTTAGACAACATGGATACAAAGTTTCATCCGGTAACGTTGAGTATTCTACATTATAACTTATCATTGTGAAATTATTATCGTTCATGTTCTACATTATAACTTGATACACACGTACATACACCTCCACGCATCAAAATTTTAATAGCTAATCATTAACTTTTATTTTAAAATCTGAAATTTTTTAGAGATTTAAGGGTGCCAAAGGTGATTGGAATGTTCCCAAAACTGAGCCAACAAAGGGGATTCTTGAATTGTTTGAGACCACCCATTTGAGAGTGCACAATGAAGATGTACTAGACGATCGCTTTTTTTTTTTTTCAGTAGAGACTACCTGGATTTAGTTTTGCCGAGTTTGGATAGTCTTTATGATGAGCATGTCCATTATGCGTTAGAGCAAAATTCATACCACAGAGTATTCCCTAGGGTGGAAGCAAGACATTATATATCCATATATGAAAAATTTGCTTCTCATAATCAAACATTACTTAAATTGGCGAAGCTTGACTTTAACAAGGTGCAATCTGTGCACAAGAAGGAGTTGAGTAAAATTTCAAGGTATTTTTTTATTTTCCTGATAACTCGTACTCCTTTTTTATTTGATGCGATGATTAGATGGGAAGAATTGGACTAATGAATCCGAACGATTTTCCAATGTTTGCTTGTATTTATTTCTTAGAAATCAATTTTTATTTGTTACACAAGCACATTCCTGAATGAAATATGTAATTTTTGGAGCTATAACATCATAATTGGTAGGTACCAATAAAGAAATGTTTTTTTAGTACTACTTCTTCATTTAATTGTGCACTACCTTCCATAAGGGCGAATTTATGCCAAAATTATAGAAGGGACCAAACAATTTTTTTTTATAAGGTAAGGGCCTAGGCCCCCAAGGGATAGCCTAGTGGCACGAGGAGCCAGGGCATCCCCTGGCCCCTACCTATATCCGCCCTTGCTACCCTCTATTTTCGATTCACTCCTAATCAGGTTCACGACCTTCCACTCTTGACTCTACCCCAACGTAAGCTATTATATTATACTTGGATTCCACACATTCGACCATTCAACAAAAGAAAATTTAAATTTCTGCCCTAAAAAATAGGGATTCAACCGTTCATCAAGTTTTAGCTTGTAACTGGGGATTAAAATTTAAAAAAAAATACTTGTTGATTTTCCTTGTCACTCAACATTCTTCTTTTACATGGACAATTTCATACACATGCAAAATTACAATAAATGACAGATGGTGGAAAGATTTGGACATGGAAACTAATTTTCCTTATGCAAGAGATCGACTCCCTGAGAACTATCTCTGGGCAATGGTCGTTTATTTTGAGCCAGAATATGCTTTCGGTAGGATAATATTGTGCAAGGTGCTTGCCTTACTATCCCTTGTGGACGACACATTCGATGCTTATGGGACTTTCGAGGAACTAAAGCTTTTCAATGAAGCAACTGATAGGTTGAATCGGGGATTCAAACATTTCTACAACGCAATCATCCATTTTTTTAGATAATCGTCTTAATTTCTACATTGTTGGGTATGTTTTTCAGGTGGGATATTTCATGTTTGGATCAACTTCCAGACTATATGAAATTGTTATACGATGCAGTACTTCACGTGTTTGTAGAAATCGAGGAGGAAATGACCAAATTAGGAGCTTTGTATCAATACAACTATGCGAAAGAAGGGGTACGTATATATATGGCTTTCTTTTGACATAGACAATTGATTTATGGACCGAAGCTACAAAATTCAAATATTTTAAAGTAGGAAAGATACAAATTTGAGATGGTAGGATTAAATATTTTTAATAATTCATAATATTATATATATATATATATTGCACATAGAAAAGATTGTTCCCCTTTAACTTTTTTAAAAATTATTCTTCCATCCACTTGATTTCTCCAATATATGTTTGATGTTGTCCGGAACAGTGGAAATACGGTCACTACTTGTATGAAGTTGAGTGGAGGCATCAAAATCACATTCCAAAGATAGATGAATACATGAGCATTGCACAAGGGTCCGCCGGTTCTATAGCCCTCATAGCTGCGGCCTTCGTCGGCATGGGAGACCTCGCAACGATGAGGTAACCATCCTTTGTGAGAAAAGTAAAAAAGTTAAAACTCGGGTGGGGTCATGGCCCCCTAGGTATCCTTCCCCTACCTCCGCTTATGTTCCCCTAATTATATATGTCCCTCTGTTTATTTATGTCTTGACTTTTGTTGTTTTGTAGTTTGAGAGAAAAAGAGAGCACATACCATCAGCAGTCGAATGCTATATAGATGAACACAGAGTCGGAAAGAAAGAGGCAGTAGAAGAACTCAATAACAGAATGGAGGTAACATGGAAAGACATAAATCGGGCATTCCTCAGGCCGACTGAAGTTCCGGTCCCTCTACTTGATCGTTGTCTAAACTTTGCCTGAATCATGGAAATATTTTATAGCAAGGGAGATTGGTACACACACGTCGGTCCAGAAACAAAAGTAATCGTCAACCAAACTCTGTCTGATCCGATCCCTGAATAGTCTCATACAATGTCAGATGTGATAAGGGGTGCATTCGATTGTAGCCCAGGATTTTCACACTTCCATTAGCGCCAATCTATTTTGAATAAAAACAAATACTTCCATTATCTATTTTGAATAATGATAGTGTTGGTCCTCTCAATTAGGGCAGCCCTTTGTCCTAAGTAACTTTTATTTTGTTCAGCTTGAGTTGCACTAATGTGTCTGGCTAAGGCCATACGTGTTCCACTAGACAAAATATTTTTGGCAACTAAAGAAAAATCTCTCCAACGGCCAATGCAACACAAAAGAGTAGAGAATATTTTTGGTAGGGATAGACGAGAAATGATATAGCGCAAGAATTATAGGCGCAAGAAACACACGAAATGTGAAACCCGGGTGTTTAACACCATTCCCCATGTGTTAAACATCAATCCCAACCGTTCATCCACACGGACCTCGCCTTTCTTGTGTTTCTTGCGCCTACAATTCTTGCGCTATATCAGTTCTCGGTATAGACGGGTCAAGTTTGTTCTTTATTAATTGCAAGCTTCGAGTTTGAGAAGTAATAATCATTGGTGTAACAAATTCGGTTCGGGTATGATTGTGGTCCAAGTTAGGTTTGGGTTCGTTTATTGTGTTTTTCTTTTAACCATATATTGTTACACAACAAATTGCATGATGAAATTGTGATATTTTTTTAAATATTTATATAGATATTTAATTAGTTGTCAAATTCATAAAACATCAAAAAAAGAATGGAATGTTAAATGTAATAGTGTTGTAGTTTTAAAATTTTACGATTTATCATTTATTTAGTTTATATCGATATATTATGTAATTTATATAGTTTAAAAGTTTATGATTATAAGTTTATAGTTTATATAGCTCATAAATAAAAATTTATAAATTTAGGGTTATATATATAGTTTATATATAATTGTAGGGTTATGAATTTATAGTATGTATAGTTATAGGTTTTAAGGTTATATTTATAATTAATAATTTATAAATTTATATATATACAAATTATGAACTAATGATCTAATATATATATATATATATATATATATTTAGTTATAGGTTTTAGCCTTAGGGTTTAGAGTAACATATATAGGATTCATAATTTATAGGGTCATATATAAATTATACTTTATAGTTTATATACTTTATATGTTAATTCATTATAATTAAATTCAAGCCCCTTTCTCCCCATTTTTTTTTTCAAAACTTTATAAATTAAGAATTAACAATCTAAACTTTATAAATTAAGAATTAAAAATCTAATGTATATATATATATATATATATATAGAGTTTAGGGTCATATATAGTTCATAAATTATAAACATATATATAAATTATATAAGATATTTATATAGTTTATATACATTTTCATACACACCCCTAAAATAATACAATTTTCAAAATTTAAATGGCAATTCTTTTTTATAGCTGCGAACCGGCAATTCATAAATCTGAATCGGAGTACGAACCGTACCGAAACCGGGAACCAGACTGGATCAGTGGTTAGGGGTGTTCGTTCGGAATTCGGAATTCGGAAATGGCAATTTCCGTTCCGATCCGAAATTATTTTGGAAATGAAATCTGATTTTTGATCCGATCCGTAATTTTTTTCGGAATTCGGAAATTGGTTCGGAAATTCGGAATTCGGAATTTCCGAACAATAATAAAAAAATTGAAAAAAAATTGAAATTCAAAAATATTTCAAAAAACTAGAAAAAATATTTCAGAAATTCGGAAAAATTTCGGAATTCGGAATTTTTTAACAAAAATTTCAGAAATTCGGAAATCCACCCCTATTTCCGTTCCGATCCGAAATATAATTCGGAACTGAAATCATATTCCGATCC
>JAOWBN010032917.1:0-10228 GCA_028565015.1 Pinguicula moranensis | reverse complement strand
ACAAAACCAACGAGTCACACACTAAGCATAGCAATTATATCAAAAGGTTAATCGAATTTTTATTCAAACCTATAGAACTAAGACTGACCTTATAGGCTAGAAAAAGAATGAACGAGTTTCGTTTCCCCCTTTTTCTTCAATCAATCCCTATAATGGAAAAACAATTAAAGTTTTCTTATTACTCTGCCTTGTCATCAATAAAAATCCAAATTTTGATGCATAATACCCCATAGAATCATAGATAGTCCGAACTATATAGGAACAATAATCCAATTGATTTAGCTCGAATGGTTTGGTTTTGGTGTATCTGCAAAATATTAAATATATGGCCTTTCTCCGATTTGATGTTCAACGACTTGAGGGAATAGAATTCAGATAGGAATGTTATTGTTAAGACTTGAGGGAATCATAATTCAGACTTGGGGGAAAATAAAATTTTAGTTGCTATTTGATTTGAATTTGATGTCATTTTTTCATTATTTGGCTTGTGCACAGACTAGACTACAGTTGCAAAGTTTGTGAATTTTTTAATTGGTTTAGTTGTTCATCTAATCATCTCCTGTTGAGTTGAGTTTCTGAATTTTTCAATTGGCTTGGTTTTGCTGTTCATCTAATTATCTTCTGTTCAGGAGTTTGAGTTTCTGAATTTTTCAATTAGTTTGGTTTTGTTGTTCATCTAATCATCTTCTGTTAAGTTTCTAATTTTTGTATTTGTTGCAGAATTGAGATGGGTCATTCCAAAAAAGGAAAAAGCAGACAAAAAACTTCTTCTTTTGAGCCCAATATCCAAGATTTGGATGACATTGAAGAGAGGCTTTTAGCTGGTGATGATACAAAAGGAGAATTTATTGAATGTGCTTCTATTCATGGACGTGCCAAACCTAAAAAGAGAAAGGGATCACACCAGTCTGATGCATGGGAACACTATGATATTGTCCAAGTGGCCGAAGGAAATTAGACGGCCGCCATGTGTAAGCATTGTGGGAAAAGTGGCCCATGCCACAGTAAGAAATACGGTACTTCTGGTTTGTGATCACATGTTAACAAGTGTGTCGAATTATTAGGTAAACAATCTACAATGGACCACTACCAGACAAAGATGACTTATGATGTTTCATCTGCAATGAGGCAAATCAAGGGAGATATGAGTTGAACATCTTAGATGAAAAACAAGTAAGAAGGTCGCTTGCGCAGTTCATCATTGAGGATGAACAACCATTCACTATTATGGAGAAGGCTTGATTTCGAAAGTTTGTCAAATTACTTGAGCCTCGATTCACGATGATTTCGAGGAGTACAGTTGGCCGAAACTGCTTGTGGGTTTATCTATCTGAGTTGAATTTGTTGAGGGGTCAGATGATGGAGTTGAGTCCTAGGATCTGCTTGACCACGGACACGTGGACTTCCATTCAAAATATCAACTACATGTGTGTCACACCACATTTTATAGATACGCAGTGGAAGTTGCACAAGAGGGTGATTGAGTTTCGAAAGATTTTAAGCCACACAGGTAGGTCACTTGCACATGTACTTGCTACCATATTGGACGAGTGGGGGCTTAACAAGGTTTTAATTATTACGGTGGATAATGCATTCGTCAGTGCAACATGCTTGGATGACTTGAGGGATAAGCAGGTCTAGAGGTTTGGTGATATATTGAATGGTGTTATTTTGCAGCACCAAAACTTGCATATGAGGTGCGCTGCCCATATCTTGAACTTGATTACTCGGGATGGACTTAAGGAGCTTGATACATCTGTTGTTAAAATGAGAATGATGGTTAAGTATGTCAAATCTTCCCTTCAACGGAAAGATACATTCAAGAAGCACGTGGAAGCTAAGGGCTTGCTAGAAAAGGATTTTTGCAACTTGATATCTGCACTAGATGGAATTCCACCTATATCATATTGAAATTAGTGGATAAGCATCAGGCTGCATTTGAGGAGAAGGTAGGTGATGCTTTTGTGGAGTACATGTTTGGTCGGAGAGGAGATGGAGCACTGATGGGGGTGCCCACAAACTTCGACTGGGAACGTATCAAAGTGTTTATAAATTTCTTGAAAGTGTTCTATGAAGCAACATTAACGTTCTCAGCCTCGAAGACCTGCACCACACACCTATTTTGCAGGTTATCTCTATACGTGTTTATTTTTATTTTTATCTAAATTGTTAGCACCATCATAAAAAATTGAATGTATTCTAGTTATTTTCAGGGAGTTGTTCAACCTAAAGAGACAGTTGGATATATTGATGAATAACCTCGATGAATTCTTTAGTGGGATGACAGAAAGAATGCATGACAAATATGCGAAGTATTGGGAAAACCTAAATGAGGATGACCCGACGCTTAGGATAAACAGGTACTTAATGTTTTCACTTTACTATTTTTAATGTTCTTATTGCTTATATTTATTATATGAATAAGTATTTATTGATCTGTTTTGCAAATGAACAGGCTTTTATTTGTGGTAACTACTTTTGAACCAACATGAAAGATTACCTAGTTTGAGTTTTGGTTACCCAAGATCATGAGCGTCGAAGATAGTACCAAAGGCATTGCATTGGCTAGGAAAACAATAAAAGAATTGTTTAATGAGTATATTTCTTTATATGGTAATTCTTCTAGTTTTGCAGGGCGACTTGGAGTTGTTGTTTTTTTGTAAGGCCAAATTTTATATAGAAACATAATGTACATATTACAGAGGAAGCAAGCTTCCATCACGACAACATTAGATTGTCAGGTAGTGGCTATACACTGTAAACATTGGCGAACTCCTTACAAGAATTATCGATCCGTAAGGCTAGCCTCCTGACCCCTGGTGTTATAGCCACTATAGTGCAAGTGAGCATCATTAACATGAATCCTCAAATCATCTTCATGTTTCCATACAAGTCACTTGTTTATAATGGTACTCCTTACACCCAATAACTTGATTCCATTGTATTGAGGTCACGATTGAGTGAATGCAACTCGGCCCTGAGCTTTTAGCTTCTGTACCTAACCTGCACCGGATTGAGATAAAATGTAGTGAGGTATTCATAGAAAATGTCCGAGTTGAGATAAAGGTGACTTCCTGTAAATCATCCTATGCGTAGTCTACTTTCTTGATGCATCTTTGTGTATGCACTCTCTGGGCATGAGTCTCAGGTCAGGAAGTTGAGCCTTTGTGGTTCGTCTGGAGTCCTAGACAGCCTGCTCATTCACTTGACCTCCACTAATCCTCCTGTTGGTGTGAGCTTGTCGTAGCCGGCTGGAAGACAAATCATGGTTGAGGGACATCTTCAGTGTGTCAACTCGTAGAGTGACCAACCTGCACCAACATAGATATTAAGTATAGAAAATGTAATAGGTCACCAGAAGAGGAATAGGTTGACTCCCTGAAAAATTCATTGTAGTGGCGTTGTGGGTATGAAGATGCAAGGACCGGCCAGCTACCCGGCTACTGCACCCTCAGAGATAGTCAGCACTAGTTGATACATATCCGTGATTAAGAAAATGCCATGCAGGTCAGTGGTTGAGTTTGCCGGTCTACAAAACTGTACGGGAATCTCTTGTCAGATCGTTTGGCTTTTATCCACATCCATTATTGAAGTTGTATGCTATGTTGCAGTATAAAGATATGAGGTGAGATGGATAGAAAATGTGATTTGTTTCTTATTTTCCACACTGACCACACTGTGATCATCCAGATTGATATCCAAGCCTTCGCGTGGATTCTTGGGGGAGCTATAGAAGCAAATTCCTGAAGGCTAGGCAGTTTGCTTGTTGCCGGTATAGACATCCAAGATGCCAGGCTTTGCCACAGACTTTTAGTGATAGGGGGCAGACAGAGAATAGGTGATCAGTAGTTTCCCCTTCTTCACCGCATAACGGACATAGGATCTCTTGATCGGCTGGGATGACTCGGACTGATTTAATAGGTATGGAATTCTATATCATAGACCACGCAAAGAAGCAAACTTTCTTTGGTGCAAAGCTGCTCCAAATGAGTTTAGTAAGAGGTACATGTGAAGGAGGGAAAACGTGCTGCTCTGTTGCAGTGATAATCTTGTAGGCCTTCTTAACAGAGTATTTGCCATCCTTGGAGTATATACAGATGTATTTATCTCTTGTGCCAACACTTGGAGAGATGTTCCGTAGGACTCCAGCTAGGTTAGTCAGATCATCACTTTCAGAAACTCTAAGTTGTCTTCTCCATCTCCAGGACCACACCCAGCCACCATCTTCCCAAGATCCTGCGTCAGCCACCAAAATTTCTTTGCTTGATTCGAGTCTGTACAGCCTTGGGAACCTTACTGACAGTGCAGTATTATTACACCATTTGTCTGACCAGAGCATTATGTGCGCCCCACTACCAAGTTGAAGCAGGATATTATCAGCAAACCAGTTTTGGTTTAGAGTGTCCATTAGATTGCGCCACCACTCAGACACATAGGATATGCTTCTTGGTCTTGAAATACCTCCTGCGGGGATAAGAGCCCGGTGTCCAGCGATGATGAGCCGGTTATTGCAGCCGTATTTAGATATCAGAACCTCTGAGGTAAAGGACGGCTCCGCGTTGAGCAATTGCAGTCCCCATTTTTCGAGCATTGCAAGATTTAATGCAGATAAGCTCCTGATGCCTAGACCACCTTCGGACTTCACAGTAGTAATCTTCCTCCAGGATGATGTACACATTTTTTGATTGCCCTCTGTTCTACCCCAGAAGAAGTCCCACTGTATAGAAGTTAGCTGCTTAATGACAGTTTTAGGGGCCCTGAAAACCGAGAAGAAATGGGATGGCAGTGCAAAGAGGACAGAATTCAACAAAACCATTTTCCCTCCTGAAGATAACAATTTGTGATCCCAAGATGAGAGAGTATTCTGGAATTTGTGAATAACAGGCTGCCAGGTACTTACCTTTCCTGTCCGTGAACCCACTGGCAATCCTAGGTACTTGAAGGGAAAGCTTTCAAATTGACAATTTAAGAATGAATCCATGTCTTCCAGTGTATCAGACTCCATATTCACTCCTGTCAATTTACTCTTGTTAAAATTGATCTTCAAACCCGAGACTAGTTCAAAGTTGAGTAAGATTGTCTTGGATGCAACCACTGTTCTCCAGTCTGCTTGGCCAAAGAGAATTGTGTCATCTGCAAACTGCAGATGAGAGACAGGCACGTTCTGCCTACCAATGCATAGGCCTGAAAAAAGGTTCAGCTCGGTGGCTCTGCTGATCATTGCTGAAAGGCCTTCAGAAGCAAGCAGAAAGAGGAGGGGGGAGATTGGATCGCCTTGTCTAATACCACATGTTGGGAAGAATTCCTTAGTAGGGCTTCCATTTATGAGAATAGAGGAGGAGGCAGATTCCATAAGACCCTTAATCCACCAGCTCCAACATTCTGGGATGTCGAAAGCCTTCTCAAAGTCTACCTTGAATATTAAGGCTTGCTTTTTCAGCTTTCTGGCCTCATCTATCACCTCATTTGTGAGCACCACACTGTCAATCAACTTCCTTCCTCTGATAAAAGCTGTTTGGTTAGTACTGATCAGCTTCCCAATCACTAGACTAAGCCTGGTTGCTAGGAGTTTGGATATGATCTTGGGTATTATATTGATCAGGGTTATGGGCCTGTAATCACTCACATATGATGGACTTGAAGATTTAGCAATCAGTGAAACATGAGAAGCATTACAGCCTCTGCATAATTTTCCTGTCCGATAAAACTCCAGCATGATCTGCATTAGATCTGGCTTTAGCAGTTGGATGAAATGCTTGATGAATTTGAAGTTGAGACCATCAGGCCCTGGACTCTTATTACTTCCACAACTGCTGATAGTCGACATCACTTCTGATTCAGTGAAAGATTGTTGCAAAAAGTTCTTGCTCTGCTGGTCTAGTACTTTCAATCGGATGGAAAGATTTGGTCTAGAGGGGATTTTCTCAGTGAATCTTTCCTTGAAGTGTTTGTAGAAACAATCCTTAATCATGTCCGGATGCTGCTGCCAGGTTGTCCCATCCCAAACTCCGCAGATTTGGTTACCAAACCTTGATTTCTTCAGACTACCATGGAAGAAAGCAGAGTTACCATCGCCTTCTTGTAACCAGTGGATCCTTGACTTCTGATAAGCAATACTGTTGAGTTGTTTGGATATGTGATCCAGTCGTATATGAAGATTAGTCAGGTGCTGCTGGTCCAGTGTAGGAGAGGGTTCTGATTCTGCTGCCATCTCAAAATCTCTGATATTGTTAAGAAGCAATTTCCTCTGTTCCACTAGATTTGGAGGTCTGACAGTGTCCCAACTTTTGATCTTCTCTCTCAACAGTCTGAATTTTGTTAATAACTGGAAGCTCATAAAACCTGAAACAATGGTAGTATTCCAGAATTGTTCGACCATTTGTGTGTAGTGTCTATCATCAAGCCAGCAGTCGAAAAGCTTGATCGGTTTGGGTCCCCAGTTTGTGTGGTTAGAGGTGAGACTCACCGGACAATGGTCTGATCCTAGCTTGTCAAGGCCTACCTGTGACCAACAATCTGCCGAATCCAACCAGTTGATGTTGATCAAGAATCTATCCAAGCGACTCATTGCTTTTAGGGACTTCAGGTGCCAAGTAAACTTTCTTCGATCCATCTTTAAGTTCTGCAGGTTCAAATTATTGATGAAGCTATTGAAGAGTGTAACTTCCTGAGCATAGTTTTGAGTAGCCACTCCTTTTCTTTCGTTGAGATTTGCCACTGCATTAAAGTCTCCCATAACACAACACATATCCATCTTGAGGGGAAGCAAAAAGTTAGACAGGTTTTGCCACGGTCGTTGTTTATTTGCTAACTCGTTCGGGCCATACACTGATACACATTCACCATATGAGCCCTAGAGGAGGCTCCTGCCCAGTGCCCAAATATGCCCAGAATACCTTCGTCTGCAAAGACTGATGACCTCGTGAACTTCTTCTTGTTCCACAAACAGAGCAAGCCCCCGAATAGTCCAGACGAGCCGGAGAAAACCCAGTCAAAATCGTTGTTGCTCCATAAGTAAGCACAAAGTTTTCTGTCGATATTGCCCAACTTTGTTTCTTGAATGCTGATAAAGTCAGCCATCTCCTTCTTGATCAAAAGCTTGACTTCCTTTTTTTCTTTCGTGACTCCCAAGTCCACGAACATTATATGTTATTATCTTCATGGGCACGGATTAGACTCTGCTCCTTTAGAGGAGGAAGTAGCTTTAGGGGCGTTTCTGGACATATCAGCTAGCAGATTACGGAAAATATCTTGGTTAGCTCCATAGACTACCCCTAGTTGAGATCCGACTGACATAATTGAATCAACATTGTAGCGTAAGGGGTCCAACAATAACGCCGGAGGCACTGGTGATGGAGGCAGGGGAGAGCTCACGGAGGAATTAGCAGCCAGTTTAGCTAACCATTCTTCCAGTATTGCTAGCTTACTTGCGCGGCTGGGATCCGACATGTGCCTTGTTTGGGTTGATTTCGGTCTACCCCTAGTACGTTTAATTGTCACATAACTAGGTGTAGCCTGGAGATGAATGTTCTGCAGAGTGGGGAATTCCTCAGGGGTGGCATCAGGTAGAATAGGGGACAAAGTATCAGTAGGTAACTTTCCTCCGGGACTCTGAACGACTCCTACGGTCCCGGTGTTATCTGTCGTAGCTATTTCCCTGACTTCAGATTCGGTTGTGGGAGTCGCAACTTTTGTACAAGTTAAGGCAGTCTTAGACTGGTCAAGAGCTGAAGCAGAAGGCTGTTTATCATGATTCACCAAGGGCTGAAGAGCTTTATAGACAGATCCAGGGGCTAGATCTGAAATTGCCGATATTCGGTGTTTCGCCTGACTACCCATGTCCTCATTAGGGGGTATACAAGGCTCTGAATTAGCTGAAGAGAGCTCGACTGAGAGGTCTTCTGTGAAGTGAGAATCAGAGTCAGAGGCCATAAATTTATCATCACTCCTTACTATCGAATTCGTGATTTCAAGAATGTATAGGGTATGCATGACATCGTCCACCAGAACCTTCAGCTTTTGCTCCACGTTTGAACCAAGAGGGACTTGAATCAACAGATGTGCTGCCTCTAGGTTTTGTTTAGATAAAGTAATGTTGTCTATGCTGAGGAGAGTACCAATCTGATTACCTATCTCAGAGAGATTCGCTTGGGACCAGGCTTGGAGGGGTAGACCAAACACCTTAACTTTGCATGTTCTGCTGCAGGCTGGCTTCGCCGGAGACCAAGGGACAATGTCAGCCACCCAGTTACCTAGCCAAGTTCGGTCATTTCTTAGGAGATTGGCCAAATCTATAGGCTTGTCCTCCCACAACAGTATGGTCTCTGGGCTTAGGGGGCTTTCCGTGATACTTAGGTACCCAGCTGACCTGAGTTCTCTCTGGAGGTCTCTCCAATTTCCTTTTTGGATCAGAGTAGCCATAAAGCTTCGGCCAAGCCAAGAACCTGGATCAACAACCGACTTCAAGGAGAGTGTTGTAGCTGAGTTTGATGCAAACGGAGTTGGA
Organism: Pinguicula moranensis; assembly: GCA_028565015.1. Lineage (NCBI taxonomy): Eukaryota > Viridiplantae > Streptophyta > Magnoliopsida > Lamiales > Lentibulariaceae > Pinguicula > Pinguicula moranensis. Next base: position 1,722 of record JAOWBN010032917.1, on the reverse strand, counting down.
TCAGTTGACTTCTGAATCCAGGACATGATGCTCAGTGGAGGAGGATTCCGGATTGATTTCTCCACCTTCTTTGGGCGAGTCTTAGAGTACCTAGCTCAATTAGCTTGCTGTACGATCCAAGCCAGGCGTTGTTCAGTTTATATAGCATAAGGTTCTCATCTTCCATCACAGCAAATTCGACAAAGCCGAACTGTCGACCTTGGTTGTTGAGCTTCCTTGCAATCGAGAGGTTGTGGATCTTGCCTTGTAGCTTCAAGGCACTCCTCAGTCTGTCCACGTCACAACCTATGGGGAAGTTTGTGAGATAAAAACAGGTCGCCCCTGGGGGAGGAGCTGGTCTCGGACCCAAGCGTTCAAGTACTGAGCGTGGATTTTGCCCTAGGAATGGTGGGGGAGAGTTTAATGAGGTCTGCGACTGGATTAAAGGTGTTTTCCCAGCCTTAATCGCAGCTCTCCTCATCAATTTCAGCTGATGGGGAGGCACTGTCCACAAGTAGGCAGCCATGTGAGGATCAAGGAAGGTAAGGCAACAGTAGAGAGAACATAGTTCAGACCAAGTCTACATGAGTCTAAAGAAAGTTAAGTGAGTTAGGGAGCTCCCCGAGGGCTTAGGCCCCGGGGAGGGAAAGGCTTGGGTGACGATGGAAATCAAACGGCTGGAGAGCTGGAACCGGCGACAGGATCGGAGAAGAAGGAGGATGCACAGTAGCGGGAAATCATCGCGTACGGAAAGAATTTTGCTACAGGATCGGAGAGATTTGATTTTTAAAGGGGAATTGGATATTGCTATATTGCGCCATTAATCTTATTCCATAACTTTGTGTTCCATAATTAATCTTGTCACACAGATTGTTCATACTATTTGTGTATATGTATGTGAGTTTGAATCTGGAGTTGTAATGGTGGATGAAGAATGGGATTTGAGGCTTGTGAAACCATTGATATTTTTTTTTGATAAAAACACTAGACAAGTACACTTTGAATAAGATTAACCCAATATGTTTGGGTTATCTTCTCATATTACCGAAACCTCATAAATTAAGGTGGGAAAAAAATCACTAACACATAATCTTGGGTACCGGATCCAGTCTGCTATAGTAATCAATGCAGGTGTTTTCACAAATGCTAGGACTTTAGAGTTTAATTTATTTATTTTTAAAAATATATTTTTTAAATTAGTGGGGGTATATGTGGCTCCATTATCATACTACCACTGTTACGACATAGCGGATAGCAGTAGCGGTAGTGGATAACGGTTACGGTACGGAATCGCCATCTCTATCGGCTAATTTAATGAAAACGATAGTGGCAGGTGTTAGCACCTACCGCTGATACTATTCTCCAGCCCGAGCCATAATGATGATGGACCCGGCTGACACTGTCGTTTGGTGACCTATACACCTGAGTGTTTTTTTATTTAAAGCCAAACTTTTGATATTCATAAACAAGAAAGCTAAATCTAACAGTAAACTAATGGTTTCTATGATACCTCTGAATAACAAGTCCTAATAGCAGTATTACCAAGAAAATGTAAAGTTCTATGAAGGGGTTGGCCATTCTTCTAAACAAATTACACACATTTTCATGGCATATGAACTATTTGCTTTAAAAATGAATTCACTATTCGTTATTCTTTTTTTTTTTTTTTTTGTTGATAAGTAATGGGGTTTCGGCCGCCGCGTCTTTCAAATCCACGGATCTACTGAAACCCGCGGTCCAGGC
>JAOWBN010032895.1:0-10229 GCA_028565015.1 Pinguicula moranensis | reverse complement strand
GCATCCTCAGCCTTGTCAACGACCCTGGCAATATTTTGGGGTGGTATCTCCCGCTATTGGGGATCTGCAAAGTGATATTGGCAGAGGAGATTCCTTGACAGCCAGTGCAAGACTCCTAGCCACAAAAGCATGACACCTATTAAAACCAAGGATGGCACCACTATCAGCATACCGCCTAGTTCCACATCACCACTGGAAAAGTTTGCAAGTTAGAATTTTGTGGGATAGCTTCTACCATTTTTGAAATCAAACGCCACAAAGCTCTCCCAGTCCCATCTTTGAGTCCCATACCATCATAGAAGTTCCTCAGTTACCCAGTACCTAGCTGGCCGTTGCAAAACCAGCAAATCCTCACAAACAGACAAGAGCCCCAATTCACACAGAGAAAGAAGGAAAGTTGGTATTCATTACTACATCACTTATCTACAAAATAGGGGACAAGAGGCATAAGTTCGACGAGGTTACAACCCTGTCATCCAGGGTGCGAAAAGAAAAAGAAGCAAGTAAACTATCTACACCAGATATTAGAAGACTAAGCAGTCGACACAGGCAGAACAACCAGGGAAAAAATGTTCTGCCTCCATGCCCCTCTTTACGTCCCAAAGTCAGAGAAGATGCGAGAATTCATCCACCACCGTAGCACACCCTTGGTGGATTAAGTCATCTAGGTCATTCGTTAAGACGGCCTCCGCAGCCCGTGAAGACGTGAGCCTACGGAAGGAAGCCGAGCTCAGGAAGCGCTGCAAAAAGGGATTTCCATACATAGTCTCCCAGAATCGCCCTGAATAAGAAGTAAAGGACTGGATGCTCTCAAGGTTTTGTCGGCTAACCGAGAGCAGGGAGTCCAGGCGATCTATCTGTCGAGCGGCGTGACGGTTGGTCTCTTCTAGACGAAGGGCCAAAGCAGCAGCCGATTCTATCCTAGCAATCTGGTGGCTCATACGCCCTTGTGCTTCACAGAGGCTGGTAAGGACCGTCGACTGAGCCATACGGAAGGTCTCGAGCTCGGAACCACAGCTCTCCACCCACAGCAAAGCTTCCCGCCGACAGTGCTCCCACAAGGCCAGGTATTCCCCCTCGCGATCTCCGATGTGCACCCATTGTCCGTCACGCATAATGAGGAGGGGCTCCCCAACAACATCACCAACCCACCCTAAGGTGACCTCCGGACCGGTGGCACAACCTTCCTTTATTACATGAAAGCGAACGAAGATAATCAGATCTTCAGCACCCGGAGAGGAATCTGGCAAAAGGCTGGAACCTGCACAAAAGGACACAGCGTTTATATAGAAAACCAAAGGGGGCGAAAACTAAAGCTACCAGACAAAAGGACAAAGGAACACATGCCCTGACTCTCCATGTTTTCTGTAAAACTGTGATAATTGGACGGTAAAAAAAATCAAGGGCAGCATAACCCCCTTTTAAAGAAGAAGGACAGGGGCGAAAAAGAGGAGTCACCAACACCTGATAAATATCGGACACCTGGAAGGTTAAAACTCGACTCAAGACAGGATTCTTCTCTGGCAAAGAATCTTCGGCGAGGGGGAGTAATGGTGGAGCATCCTTAGAATCAAACGTGGACTCATGAACAGAGCAAAGAACAGGAATGACGCAACGCAGTCCACCAATCAGAAGGCTCCACGAACACGACAAAGGACGAATTATGCTGGCTCACCAAACAAATCCTGCCACGACAAGGAATAGGAAATGGTCGGCATTATTCCGTCTATCCTGTGTTGCCACGCCCCAGCCTAATAAATGATCACATATCTCGGCCAATCGGATGTCTCCATGTGGAAGAGGGTCCTCACATTTGGTACTTATAAATATCTGCGATGGAGCACCAGAGAAAAAGAGGAGAGGACTGGTGAAACTTGATTGTTCATCATTAAAGCGGGTCCCAATCATTGGCCTATAGGAGGATTGTCAATACTAACCTTTGTTCTAGGATTGGGTTTTTAGTTCGATTATGCAGTTCCTTTTGATAAGGAGATCTTCTCTTCCAGTGCCAGGGAAAGGAATTGGGGGGATTTTTTGATAAAAACACAAGGAAATAAGGAGATAAAATTCTGACTTCAACATAAACATCTTATCATGCAACCTCATAAAATCATTTGTAATATCTGCTATTTTTTTTGTCTGTATAGACTTTAATTTACGTTATACAAATAAAATGCCTTTCTCTAATGATAGTTTGATGAACACGAATGTTTGATTTATTCGAATTAATTTTTTCAGTATTTGATTTACGTTCTTATAGAGCTTTTCCCCGTTTCTCCACTCCAGGATTGTGGATGCGTGATCATGTGTGATTGTGGATTGTTGGTGATTGGGTGTGTGTGTTCGTGTTGGATATGGGGGAATCGAGAGAAATAAGGATTTATTTTACATGGTTTCCCAATTTTTCCTTATCTATTGACTATCTAACACTCCTCCTAAATTTGAAATGAAGGATTTTCAATTCCCAACTTACTTAGTACTTTACTGAAGGTTCAGCTTGGGACAACTGTGGTTAATATATTAGTTAACTGATTTTCTTATCGTACAAATGGGAGGAGACACATACTCGTTGATATAATTCATTCTTCAAGCTTCTTTTTGATGAAGTGTCTATCGACTTCCACATGTTTAGTTTGATCATGTTGTACTAGATTTTCTAATATACTAATCGTTGTTCGATTGTCGCGGTGTGGGAGACACATACTCGTTGTTGGGTATCCAACTTCTGCTAACAACTTCTTGAGCTAGAGTATCTAAGTTAGTCCTTAGGATATTCCTTTGAACTCTACTTCAACGCTAGATAGAACAACTACGTTCTATTTCCTGCTTTTCCAGGTCACAACGTTTTCTACAACAAACATAAATTAATCTGTGGTTGACCTTCGATCCATTGGATTCTCAACCCAATTCGCATCAGTGTAGACTTGAATTTCTATATGCCCATTTATTTTGAATTGTAATCCTTTCCGAGGGAGTTCCCTTTAGATATCTTACCACTTGAATGGATGCTTCCAAATGTTCAGTTTGTGGGCTATGCATAAATTGACTTATGACTTTTACAGCGTAAGCTATATCATGTCGCGTATGAGCAAGGTAGATCAAATTTACACCCAATCGTTTGTATTTCTCTCTATCGATCATGGATCCTCCTTTGGTTATTTGTAGCTTTTGATTCACAATCTTTACGGTTTCTATTGGTTTGCAGCCCATGAGACATGTTTTAGCTGGCAAATCAAGAATGTATTTCCTTTGTGAACTGAATATTCCCTCCTTTGATCTCAAAACCTCAATGTCGAGGAAGAGCTCAACTCACCAAGATTCTTCATCTCAAATTCTCTGAATAAGTTCCCCTAAAGGTTGGACATTTCTTCTGTGTCACTGCATGTAATAAATGTATATAATCAAGAAGGCTATCAGCTCCCCCTGTTTATTTAGGATCAAGGTATGATCAGTGTTACTTTGTTTATAGTAATATCTTTCATTGCAGAGGTAAAGCGTCCAAATCATGCTTTGGGTGATTGTTTCAGACCATAGAGTGCCTTCTTTAGTCTGCACACCTCGTCATCTTTAAATATTTCAGAGAAACCAGGTGAAGTTGCCATGTACGCTTCTTCTTTTATATCTCCATGTAGGAAGACATTTTTTTGCATCAGATTAATGGAGTGACCGATCAAAGCTTGCAACGATTGAAAATAGTATCCTGATAGTTTTCTTCTTTGCAGCTGGAGAGAACGTTTCAGAGTAACCAATACCATAGGTTTGAGTATATCCTTTTGCTACCAACCGAGCTTTGTGACGTTCAATAGTGTCATCTACCTTGTATTTTACCGTGAGTATCCATTTGCGCCAAACTGGTAATTTCCCGGCTAGTTACTTGCATCTTTCCCATGTGCCATTTTTTTATAGGGCCACCATTTCAATTTTCATTTCTTTGATTCCATTCCTCACCGTTCTTGGCTTATTGGACATTTTCAAAATAGGAACTGTGAGTTTCTCGCTGCTTTCCCTGGCTGAATTAGCAACTAGATATCTAGATGATCGTGGCTCATACTCTGATTCCTACCTCGTTGGAGGTATCCCTTGTGAACCCCTACGGAGTAATACATAGTGGTTATGTGTGCCCCTTTGTTATGCATCTGGAGCTGCCTTTTCATGATAAGAAGAAACTGTAGCAGAAGGGTTATCAAAAAATTACTATGGTTCATAATTTCTTACCTCAGGACTACGAAACGAGGGAAGTGGAGTATGAACTGCTAATGTGGACGTCTGATCTACGTGGTCGTAGGCAGGCTCTGTTGGGATAGCTGTCAGTATGTCTGGGCTGAGAAACCAATTTAGAGGATCTCTTGCCACATTCTCTCTCTGACCGCTAGATTGGTTGTGATAATAGAACTTTGTCTCAATGAAGTTGCAGTGCATGGTCGTATACATTCAGTGAGTAAGTGGATCAAAATATATGTATCCTTTTTTATTTATCTCATATCCCAAAAATATACATTTGATGGCACATGGATTGAGTTTATGGAGGTCAAACTTCAAAATATGAACGAAGAGCACCTGAACACCCTAGGATGAAGTATGAGAGGTGATAGTACTTGGGCTAGAGAGGACAAGATTCGAGTAGGGGTTTTGAGGTTCAAGATTTTTGTGGGGAATCTGGTGAGGAGGTAGACGGTTGCATTAACGGTCTTTGGCTAAAACGATTTAGGGACTCGGGATTCAATTAGAAGTGCCCTGGTGATTTCAAGGGTTATTCAATTTTTTCGTTCCGCAACCCCATTTTGTTGTGATGTATGGGAACAAGTTGTTTGATGGATAAGGACTTTTTCGAGAAAAAAAGTTTTCATGGCTTGGTTCACATATTCCCGCCACTATCAGATCTAAGGATTTGAACTAGACTATGGAAATATGTGTCAACCATGGCATAAAATTCCCCAAATTTATGGTATACCTCAGTTTTATGCTTTAAGAAATAGCCAAGGTCATCTTGATATAGTCATCATTGAACAACAAAAAATATCGTATGTTAATCAAGGAATAGGATTGTTTATGGCTTAGCTAGCAAACATGTTTCATAGGAAATATTAGCGTGCTGCTTTAAAAAATGGGAAAATAGGAGTTTGAGATAACCCGGTGAAGGATGGCCTAAACGACAATGCCACAGCTACACTTGTCGAGGAGCCATCCCATGAACCAACATTGCGGTACCCTAGTGAATCACCTCATCCATGTAGTACAAACCTCCACATTCAATTCCACGCTAAATGTCTCCATGTCAGTAGATCCTGGAATAAGCAAAAAGATGGGTACGTGAGTACTTTGTAATTAAGTTTCTTCGTAACATGGCTAATAGATAGAAGCTTGCATGATAAGGAATGAACATAATGTAAATGGGATATTGTGAGGGTAGAGTAAAGCTGTATCACGCCCTCCCCTTGGGTTGGGGATAGTCCACCATTTTTTTTTTCAATACTTTTTCATTATGGAACTAAGGTAGTGAAAAAATCTGAAGGGTCATTTCTCATAGTATCGGTTGCCCAACTATCAAAATACCAAGGCGTCGGCCTATGTGGTTTGGATACTCGAGTTGCAAGAGTAAAGGTCTGAGGGGTGGCGTTCACTGTTTTGGAGGAATCAAAATCAAACTTGGGATTGGTGATGGGGGTCAACAAGGGTATTTTTCTAATTTTGGATGGGCGTATTGGAAGTTTTTGAGAAATTCTAGGACTATTTGGAATTTTTCGGGAATCTTGGGCTCGTACATGGGTTTGGGAAGAGTAGGAGGGTCGTTTCGGATGTTGGGTGGAGTTTGGAAACTGTATCTGGATTTGGACAACTTCAGGGATCTATATATAGCACTTTTTTGGATATTCATTAGGTAGCGTACAAAATATATCGGGAGTTTTTTGGGGGCACAATGGAATTTTAGGGAATTGAGGGGACTGTATCGTGGGACAATGTAACTTAGAGGGGTATTTTGAAATACATGCAGAAATAAAGGGCGCAATGACAATTATATCAGCAAGAATTGAAAAAAATATGACATGTGAATGGACATGGAGATGAAACGTCACCCCCAGCCTGATACCTATCAGTCACTCCTCGAATGCCTCATTTTGGTCCCCTCGGGTATCTCGAGCCCCTTCAGTCTTGTCGAATTCTCTCTCGTTCCTATTGCCTCCCCTTTTGGTCACGACGGTAATGGCTTTGAATCCAATATCACCGTGAAGTTGAGTTTTGCTGGCGTTGCTGGTGGCTATTTTTCCACCAGTGGTGGTAGCGCCCCCTCCTTTTCTTCTTTTTCGGCCACCAGTAGGAATAATCGATGACCTTAAAGCAACCTTCAAGTGTGTGGCTGGCTTTCTGGAAATTCGAGCACCGCAACTTTCATTTGTCCTTAGGATGATGTTTTTGCCCTTCGGGAGGCCGAATCTGACCAAGACTTGGTTGAAAAACCACTTCCAACACCCAATGATGGGTCACCGCCACCACCCATCACCGAGTTTAAGATGCCCAAACGTGCTACCTCATGGTAGGGTATGGCGTACGTGGTTTCGACTGAAGGTAATGGGTCTTCTTTAAGTAGTTCCCATTTGATAGCATCAAACCCTTCGATAACCATTGATAACAACTGAAAGAGGCAATTTTCTTGCTGTAGGCGGTTGTACGTTGAGATGTCTATGGCACAAGTCATAGGGTTGGGTTCTCGTCAGGCAATTTTCCTCCATATTCGTTGAAGAACGATATAGATGACATCAAGAGTTCGGGTTCCCTACTAGTAGCGATTTGCCTTGATGGTCAAATCGTAGATCTATAGCCTGCCTGATCCACTGCAGTAGGTCGTAAACAACCCTTTCCAGAGCTCTTTGGCCGTCGGATATTCAATAAACATGTTCATGAGCTCTAGATTGATGGCATGTAGAATCCAGGAACAAACGACGATATTCTTTTGTTACCAGGCAGAGTTGGTCGTATCTCCAACTTTGGTAAGAGGGGGGGCATAGGTGATGTGATTATAGAGAATAATTGTGATCTGTCAAACATGACCATTGGGAATAATTTTGATCTGTCAATTTGGTGGTGAGGAGCTGGGTGGATTGTTTTCTGTGGGGGGATCTATTTCAACAACTGGGAAATTTGTGATGTCCGCAGAGGTTGCCGTTGTGGACAGTTGAGTTTGGTTATTGGTGTCATCCGGCATGATTCAAGTCGGAAAGATTCTGGTAAATGATGAAGCTCGTGCCTAAATCTCAACATCAAACATAAAGCTCTGATACCTTGATAGTTTGATAAACATGAATGTTTGATCTATTCGAATTAATTTTCTCAGTCTTTGATTTACATTATGTTAGGATTTAATTTTTGGTCCCAGACACCACCCGATACCACAATTTGGTATGATATTATCCGCTTTGGGCCGAATCCCTCACGGTTTTGCCTTTGGGCTTTTACCCCCAAAAGGCCTCATACCAAGTGATGTGGTGTCCCCATATTTAAACCCATCAAAGTCTTAATCCACAATCAATATGGGACATTTGTTCTCAATATTCTCCCCTATAATAAATAGACCACCGATGCCCCTCAAATCGGAAATGGAAAATTCCTCCCTAGAACTTAAATCGGGGATTCCTTCCCTAAACATGGTCCATTCATGAACCGTAAATTGGAAATCGGGGATTTCTCCCCTGTAAACAAGGGACCACCGGCGCACCTGCACATAACCATCGAAGAATATTTCTCTTTTTTAGGGGCCGAAACCTTAGTGTCCACCCTCACCGCACCACTGTTAGGCTTTTTTAATTTCGGTCCCAGACCCCACCCGACACCACACATTGGTATGATATTGTCCACTTTGGGCCGAAGCCCTCATGGTTTTGCCTTTGGGCTATTGCCCCTAAAAAGCCTCATACCAAGTAATGTGGTGTCCCCATATTTAAACACATCAAAGTCTTTATCCACAATCAATGTGTGACATTTGTTCTCAACAATAGCAGTAGTTAAACAAATACATAGGGACAAGGCCCCCTCACGAGCACATCATCATGATTTCATGCAACTAATGGCTATTCTCTAATCATGAACTAATAGGCGGAAACACAGAGAAGGATGACGCAAGTAATTCCACCATATGTCTTTGCATAAGCCGTTTTCCAGAGCCAAGTTTGTATTTGGACTTGCTCCAATACTGTTGATCTGGTGATAGGTTCTGCTTTTAAACAGGAAGCATTTTTTATCTTTCATATATTCCATATGTTATCGTGCAAAATAGATCTCCATAATTCTCGACTCTCCTTGAATTTATAGTACTGCAAAACAAATCTTAACTGAATCTAGAATAATAAATCCTATAAAATAAATAATACAACCTTATCAGACAACTACTAAATAACCTACTAATTATCAAATATCAACACTCTCCTTCAAGATGAGCTCTACTAAGCATATCTTGACACATAGTTCAGCAGTCGATGGCCTCCCAGCAATAAATGGTGGCTCATCCAGTTCCTATTTTCACTCTGATTTGTCCAGTATCCTTCTAATATGTTCCTAGTGTCCGCAAATTGTGTCACTCAGTATCTCCTTCAGATCTGTCCTATCCAGATTCTCTTTTCACTCTCTCTCCGACACACGACTCTTCAACTCTCTCGCCAATACATGACTCTTCAACTCTCTCGCCGACACACGACTCTTCAGCACTCTCACCGACACACGACTTTTCAACACTCTCGCCGACACACGACTAATCAATACTCTCGCCGACAGATGGCTAATCAACACTCTCACCAACACATGACTAATCACTTCCCTAATCAATGCATGGTTAATCACCTCCCTAGTGAACACTCTTGACTCCCTCTGAGACAGATTCTCACTCTCATCACTCCTCAGTCGGATTGACGTTCCCAACTCAATACTAGACACTCCTCTTGTCGGCTCCTCCAAGTCAGATATATATATCTCCATCTTGCTAGGACCTCCAGCTCAGCCATCGATCTCCATCTGGTTGGCACCTAGCTAATTGCTAGATACCCTCTCGCTGGTCCCATAACAAAAGATGTCAACTCCGACCGGCAGCAATCAAATATTAGAAGGGTAAAACATCTACAACTCATAATAGCACGACAATAGTCAAACATCGTGCTATCAATAACATCTCCAGAACTCGAACCCAAGAATACCTCCAAGATGGCACGACAGCAGTCCAACATCGTGCAATCAATAACACATTCAAGACATGACTGCACGACAGCCGTACAGACCGTGCAATCGATAACACCTTCAACCATCAAACCAGAAACAACACTTTCACATCCACTTATCAACAAATCATGTCCCATCCTTCAACACTATCATAATCATTCCTCAAAATAATGCATAATTGGCTATCCACCAAGTTTAGGCGATCAACATCGATCAATAATCCAACCAAATAATCCAACTCATCCACCAAAACACAAATATTCATTAAATGACTCCAAATTAACGAAAACATATATGACAGATGTGATGGCCTACTCAAACAAAATATTCTATTTTTTCTGGCGGTCGCAGGCGGCGGTGCGTGGGCGGTGGCCCTGACGTATGGTGGATAAGTGAACCGCCACAGGTAGATCTTGGTGAGACGATCCCAATCGCGGTGGTCGTAGGGGTTGGATACAGCGGGCGCACCGGTAATCGACCACAAATTGCCATGGGGCGACGAACATCATCGAGGCTAGTGCGACAGCGAACGACTATGGGTCTCTATTTTTCAGCCGTTGCGGACGTCGGGGAGGGCCGCAGGCTGATGCATGCATCCAAATACGGTAGAACGGTGGTCGTGGGTTTGCGGTCAACAAATTTCTTGCTTGGAATTGCTGGAAACAGCCGGATTTAGCCATTTTCAATCGAGAACAGAGGATTCCGATGGCGGAGGTAAGGTAGCGGCTAGGGTTTGGTGGGAAGTATGAGAATTAGTTTTTTTTTTCTAGGTTTAATCAGAACCTTGCTCTGATACCATGTTGTAAATAATAATAAAACTCGTACTTTATTAAGCATAACCTCTTGGAATTTATATAATACTACAAATCAAATCCTAACTGAATCTAGAATCATAAATCCTATATAACTTTAATGAACTCTTAACTTTATCAGATAAACAAGTAACTATTGGTGTATTATTATGGAACAATTAATGCCCATGCCTCATGGATGCAAAAGTCAAGAAAACAATAAAGCACGCCTCGTGG
>JAOWBN010032884.1:0-10229 GCA_028565015.1 Pinguicula moranensis | reverse complement strand
TGATAATTGATCTATAAAATGCCATAGAATTGCACTGTTTTTCTCAAAATTGTACAGGTTTACTAATTACTTAAGCGATCGTCGCGGGCACTGTTCCGCACCGCAATATTTCGCGGTGCGGTGCGGTAACAGCTCTTCGTGGGCGGTTCGCGGTCAAAATTTCCGGAACCGCAACTTTCGTGGGCGGTACGCGGTACGGGCTGTTTCGGCACCGCCCGCACCGCTGCCCAGGGCTAATACATACCAACAGATATCAAAACTAGAATGTTCATAACACCACGCTTAGCAATATCCATAAAAATCTTAAAACACAGAAATGATATAGCGCACGGAGGTTTTTGCACGGAAAACACACGGAAGGCCGCAAAATGACCAAAATATCCCCGTGTTGAACACTGGAATGGAACCCAACACGGGGGTATTTTGGTCATTTCACGGCCTATGTGTCTTCCACGCACGCACATCTGTGCGCTATATCATTCGTGTGTCCGCCAACAATACATACCAAAGGATATTTCAACTTAGTTTCCCTTCACAAAATAACTGAACATATTTGGCGCGACCTACTTCATCCAGACTATTCCAATAGCAATATTTTCCATAGTTTTTCAGGAGGTGATCAATTAGGCGTATCATGTTGACAAAATTCAGATCTTCATGTATCTACAAATGTGAAAGCAACCTAGTAATCTTGTCCATATCAACATCACTCATTATTTTCTGCATTTTTTTTAAGAACAACAATTCCGTTTTAGTGCAAACTACATCAATTTTGGCGACCGTGGCTCCTGCTCTAGAGGCTAGACTATCTTGACTAGGTGGGTTAGATCTCTTATTCTTTTGACGGCTAACACTAGATGAACCATCCACACATGAGGGCACGTTTTCAGAGGGCATTTATGAAATTATCTTCGGATACGACTCCTCAACTTCTTCTGAATTAAATTCATCTATAATTTTCTCCAACTCTTTAGGTGCTCTTCGTCATCCAGTTGGATTGTGCCATGATCCCTTGCACCTAAACCTGTAGCACAGTGTTACCCAAAAAGCTGGTACCACAATTCGTAGTAAGTGAAGCATTTCCATCTCAACGAAACATACTTGTTGTTCACCTGCACAATGTTGTATAACGCAAACGAATGGTGTCAACATGAATTAAAATGGTTGAATCTCATTACAATGAAAGTAAAGCACGAAGAAAAACACTTTTTACCTTCTCGAAATGATATTGCTTACCCCAATTGTGAAACTTATTCTCAATGTTCTTGGATGTCACTTTGCTACCAGCTACTGAAAATCTCACCTTTGCACATGCCTTGTTGTGAGTACCTCTTTTCCAACCTTGGCCAGCCTTTCAACCTTCAACTGCTAATTCCTTAAAGGCACTGTGAAGAACCTTTTCCTTGTCTCGATTAAGATACAACTTTTTGGTGTTGGTGGGCTCATTCTCTAATTTTATTTTTATCCTATGCGGGGCAACTGCAACTGATGGGGGTATTGAAGTTGTGGTATCATACTTGTCCGATGTTACCTCTTCCATGTCATCAAGTTTGCTAAAAGCATTCTTGCTAAGTAGCCTGTAAAACAAAACCAACATAATCATTAAGTAGCCTACTCAACAAAATCAATATGAAAGATAATCTGCAACAAATCCAATATTCAACAATTCTGCAATAAAACCAACATAAAAACAATGTAAAACAATATTAAACATGATAATCCAAAAAACATAAAACTAAAAATCAAGTAAACAGAGGCACCCAATGTTTAGTCTAAAACAACAACATAAAAACAATGTACAGCCAATAGAGGTTCTATCCCACAATAATGAAAATGTCATTAATTAAGATGTCAGTTTCAACACATGTGATTGAACAATAATGAAAAGGTCAATGCCAAGCCCTAAACTCATTCCAAAATTTCGTAGCTAATTTATCCCTAAACTCATTCCATCCTGGCGAATAATTTACTGATTGAATGTGATCATCTGTGTCATCTTCCACTGGATTAGGCTCATCTGGGCCACTATCTGGGTTTGATCCAGGATCTAATAAACGATCCAACGGTGTGACGCTGGTGACAAAGTTGTGTAACAACCCACAAGCCAGGATGATATCACATTGCGTGTTAATGTGATAATATGTTGGGCTCCGTAGCACACCAAATCCCTTCTTCAAAATACCGAATGCCCTCTCTGTAACATTTCGCACAGAGGCATGACGTAAGTTGAAAATTTCTTTATAATTTTGTAGTCTTCGACTTGAAGCACCACATTCTTGTAGATGGTATCTCGTCTGCCTGTACAGAGTTAGGAATCCCTTGCCATTAGTATATCCACTGTCGCACAAGTAATACGTTCCTGCAAGTCAAAACAAGTATGTATTATAGATATATGTAATTGCCATGTGTTTAACAAAAAACTGGTCACACTCACCACTTTGGACCCTCAAGACATTTACTCGAGTAACTGCGTCGCGAAGGACACAACCATCTGCAGCTGAACCCTTCCATCCAACCAGCATGTACATGAAATGTCCTTGAGTGTCACAAACTCCCAAGACGTTTGCTGCCAAATGATCTTTCCATGTCTTGTATCTTGGTTGATTTGCTGCCTGGACGTGAAGTGGGACATAGGTAACATCAAGTGCGCCTACGCACCCCTGTTTCAAGAGTAGACATTGTGAGAGTTCGGCAAAACGATAACTTGGTAAAGCACCATGTAGTTAATGTTACCTGAAAGAATTTCCAGCACTTGTCAGTATTTGTTTCATCAACAGGAGTTGGTTGAACTAGTTGTCTGCCACACAGCTTAAGCACTGCACGCAAAACTTTATGGAATGCTTGGCTGATTGTCTGTCCACTCCACTGAAAATTGGTCAACAATACCCTATTTTTCTGATGGTGTGTAAGCGTCCATAAAAAAAATAGCAACTTTCTCAAATACGGATACATAAAGATCGTCCGTCAAAACACAATCCTCCCTCAACACTCTGCGCAACTCCGTAAAAGCGGTTCGACATCCTAAAGTTGTTGAAATACTCCATGTTTGTCTCTTGAGCGATCCGTTTGAGGAAGACCAATCTCTCACTAATATTGTCAAGGAACAAATATTTAGGAGGTGCATTGCGGTCACGCTTACGCTACAGGAACACTATTATTTTCTTGGTCTACTAACGCTATGATAATAGGCAGCGCTTTGATGAAAGCTCTTGCGCATAGCAAGTACGTCACAACAGCCAATAGGTGCTACATACTTATCTATCCTGATTTTGGAAACCTAACAAACTAAAAAACAACATTGAAACAATGACCAAAACATAACAACATTTCATCACAAAGTTGCATATTCATACAGAGACAAAATCTGAAGTTCCATAAAAACAAATATGAAAATATGCAAATCTAAAAACAAATTAGCTTAAATAACAACAGGTACTAAGCTCAAATCGTATTCAATGTCAACAAACCACAACAATCTAAAAAAACAAGATTCAAGTACTAAATCAAATATCGAAAAACAGTGAACACGATGATCAAATCTAATATTGGCGGCTGCAAACATTGAAGAACACAGAGAAAAACGTATATGAAAACAATGAAAGAAGCTGAAGAATAGGATCCAGATATTATTTCAAAAATTACTTGCCAATTTACTTGCAATATGAAAACAGTGAACAACTCTAAAAAAACAGTAAAGAAAACGAAAATAAAGAAGGCATTAGACAAAAGTGAACGTGCAAAATGTATAATATGCCGGCAAAACCCTACAATGCACAGATCTAGAAACCCTACCAATGGTTTTTTCAAACATAACCCCAGGAGAAGATTATTGCAAGTACAATTTTTTGGACAATTTTACTTACAATACGAAAACAGTGAATAAATCTAAAAAATAGTGAACAAATCGAAAATAAAGAAGGCATTATACAAAAGTGAACTTGCAAAATATAAACATATGCCGACAAAAACCTACAATGCATAGATCTAAAAACCCTACCAACGGGATCTCCCGAAATCCTCGTTCAAACACAACACTAGAACCCTAATCTGAAAGTAAATTGTAACCCAACTACAAAGAATTCATAAAAGTTACCAAAAAACAAACTACCTGTTGGAAGACACGAGGGATTCGTCACTCGCCGGAGTTGGAATGAAGAACGCGGTCGCTGCTCGAAAGGGAAATGACATTTAGGTTTTTCTTTTTATACTTGATAGTCTGGTAATTATTGATTATTGAGATGAGCAAAAGGGTAAATTCACGATCAGGTCCAAGCCGGGATAAAATAAACCCTGCATAAATTTTGGATAAAAATGCGGGAACAATCTATGTTTTATCCCTACCCAAGAAGTTATCCCATGGAAGGAAAAATGTCGATCGGATACCATACGTGTGCATAAATGGGATAACTCATCCAAAACTGACTTTATCCGTCTTCAAATACGCTATCAAACAGACCCCACCAATTTTTGTACCCATGCCCTTGCTCTTAAGCCTTAGGATGGCAATTTAGCCTCATTCCACCAACCGATGGCGAAAAATAAAATAATAATAATAAAAGACGAAGCGAGTCGGAGCGGTGGCCAGATGAAGCTCGTCAGTTTTTTTTGTTAATTCATTTTTCCTCGCTCACTCCTTGAGTAAGTTTATCATTAACTCTCGCCTTTGATTTGCTTCTTGCGATTATTTATCCATTTTTTTTATGAAATTAAACAATGAAACCATCTCGATTGAGCACAATTATGGTTCGTGGTACACGGAACTATCACAGGTACTTCTTTTCGTTGATCACTTGTTTTTAATTTGAGTGTGGTGGATGTGTGAATGTTGAGATTTCTTTTGTTATGTGCAGTACCAAGAATAATCCTTGATTAATATGTGATTTTAACTTTTTAGCCTTAAATTTGGACTGTGTACGTGAAATTACCAAATTAACCTTACTAATGTGCCAAATTACTGTTCTACCCTTATTGTTTGTAAATTTACGGAAATGTCATTGATAAAAATCTAATCTTGACCTTTCTTTTGTTTGTGATTGTGCGGCTGCTATTAATTCTCGTTTATTTGTTACCTTTTAATCTGACTCGTTCGATTACTTTTTAATCCAACAGCATATAATAAAGCTTCTTGAGGAATCTATCCGAAGTGATCCTGCTCGTCCATTTAATTCGGATCCTACGGTCCATAAGGAAGTTTCTCGAAAAATCTGAATTCGAATCGTTGGAACCATTCGATATTCTGACATGATCCGACGGTTATTATTGATTGATGTTATCAGTGAAGACGGGTCGTCCATTAAAAGTGTGATCCAACGGCATGGGACATTACTTGTATTCGATGAGTTTTGAGCCGTAGATTTGAAGTGATCCAACGGCCAGGGTTCGTCCACAGAGTTGATATAAAAGGCTTGACGTCGAGAAATGCAAATGAATTAATTCATTTTATTTCTCTCTCCTGCTCTTGAACTATTGATTCTCTACCTTCTCTCTCGTCTTCTCCGACATTCTGACGGCAAACTTTTGGTTTTTTGGCCGTTTAGTGGTGGTTTGTATGATTTTAATCGGTGTGATCGGTCCGGTTTCCTAAGATCTACATTTTGAATACCATTTTTCGTTAGTTTAGCTTCTTTAAAGTTTAGATACTCCTGTGTCTTGTACTGTTCAGTTTGTTACTTTTCTAAGTGACGTTATGGGCACGTTTAGAAATTTTCTAGACTTTACTTTAGCTATCTTAACTAGATTTAGTTTGCATGTTTTTGTATTCTGAGATCTAGTTTTTGAACTTGTACTTTGTAATCTTTCTTCATATTTGAAAGTTAATATAGCTACGGGAGCATCCGATTCCGGAGCTCAACATGAACTAGCCGGATCTAAGGAGACGGTGAACCACGAGCTTTAAATCTTGTCTCATTTAATTTTATGCAATTGTTCTTTACAATATTGTTAATAAAACATTACTAACGAATCTTTTGTGAAGTTTATAAAGTAAATCCGACCAAATAATCCGAACATCTTTGAGTACAATAATTTATCAGTTAAATTTTCAATGTTTTTTCTTGTAAAGTTATCAATGCGGCCATGCTGTTATATGCAAAGGCTTTAATGTAAGGTAAACAGGATTTTTTATTTCGTCTTAGACTGTAAATGGAAACTCTTGAGCTCCTGAGTCCTTCAAAATGAGATATTGGATCCTTTTTCTCCTTTCCTGCTTAGAAGATGCGTCATTCTGGAACTGAATTTGAGAGCAGACGAGCTGTTTGGCGTAAGAACTAGACAGGATTAGACCTGATGGGCAATTAAGGTGTATATTGGATCTTTCATTGAGCTGGGATTTGTTTGTTCTTTATGCTGGAAAATATTTCAAATTTTTTGAAAACAGAAAATAAATAATAAGTCAACAACATAAGATTTATATATTTCGGCCTCAAATGTTATTTCCATTGGAGAAGAGAAGAATAATAACAATCCTATGATTAAAAGGAAACACGAAGAATAACAACGAGAATTTTTCATTGATTGAGGGCCAGTGGCTTTGGTCAATATATTGATGTTCGAATTGGCGGTCGAATTAGATGAATTAGGTTTGGTCGATTGCCTAGTTCTGTTGAAATGCACTAAAGTTCCTCTTTTTTTAATGTCTATTTTCCTGTCGGATTTAGTTTATGGATCTGTAAGCCTTTTTATGTCGCTGAATGAAGGTTTTGATAGAATTTTTGTATTGGGAATTTTTTAACCTAGGGTTTCCGGTTAGGGTATTTCAATTAGTTCTCAATCTGTTTTAACTTGTTTGATATGGGATTTGCAAACTGTTTCAACCACAATCTATTTTCAATTGGATGCTTAGAATTATGTCTATTATTTTCACCATTTTGACCAAGGGCAGATGGAGGGCAGGGGGCTACTTCAAAAAAAATATTTAGATATTTTTGTTGTAGGCCTTTTATATAAATGTGTTAATATTTTTATTTAAATTTATTAAATGGTTTAATTTTTATTTTTTATTATTATTTGAGTGTGTAAAATTATTATTTTTTCGTGACTGTTGAGCAGATAAATTATTTTGTTACCACACCTACCTACCCCAAAGAAGAACACGTTGTCCTTGAATTTTTTTTATTTTCACACCTAAGATTTTTTTCATGCACTCCCAAAAAAGAATTTTTAAAAAATTCCTAGATCCGCCTTTAATTTTGACCGTGTTGTGCTTATGGTAATTTCTCACTGTTGATTTCTCATCTCAAAACCAAATTGGTTTAGTGATATTGCCTTCTGCTGTTAGTTATTTTAATAATCATGGCTGAAGGGCCATCGTACAGGGCCCAGTTGAAGAAAGGGCTAGGGCAAGATTCAGGGAGACGGGAATTATGAGGCTAAGAAATATTGGTTAGAGTACAAGAAACTTGCGTTGATTGATGTTACGAAAGAATTATTGAAGTAGGGATACATGTCTAGTTACAAGGCGGGATATTTGAATGTATGTGCTGCCAACCTTCGAAAATTGATCCCGGGTACTAATATAAAGGTTAGACCACACGTGAAGTCCAAACTCCATGTCTAGAGGAAGGATTATTATCCCCTTTGGGAGTTCCTAAGCTTGAGTGGTGTTTCTATGGATCCGAAGACCCACCAGATTATTGAGGACAGTGATGAGAATGAGTGGAAGGACATGGTGAAGGTATAATCTAATCATTTCTCAAGTTCAAAGGTTCCGTGCAAAGTAATGGCCAGATTACTGTGAGATATTCAGCAAGGGCCGTGCTAGTGGAAATGGTGCCAAGGACCACTTTACCGCCAAGAGTTCAAATTCGCGTACATACTTCAACTTGATTGATGAGTTTGATGAGTTTGATGAGGTTACGGAGCAAGAGCATGAGGGGCCTGAGGGAGAGCATGAAGAGTTGGAAGAGATAGTGGCCACGGCCCACGAGTGTGACCCCAAGAGCGGCAACTGGACAAAAAAGGAAAAGAAGAACTAAGAGCAATCAAGAAGAATCAGTGGGAAGCTTCTTTCTTTGCATTAGCTACGGTCACATTTGTTGAGTTCATTGACAGTTCCACACTTGAGCACCAATGACCGCACCAAGAGATCCCCTTGCGATTTTATCTTTGCTCTGAGCCATGAAGGTGAACTCCTTATATGGAGTGGATCATTTGGTAAGGAAGAGAAAGAGAATTGGATAAAAAAAATTAAAGAATTACATACTATGACTAGCTGTAACATTAGGATTATTTCATCTCTGATTGCTGCAATTGAAGGAATGACTTCAATGGTTCAAGTTTTCCCACAAATTCAGCTGTTTTTTAGTTAAATGACCCCACCCCCACAAAAAAAATCAACTATTTTTATTATATAAAAATGCATAACCAAAAAAAATATTTTTTTAAAAATAAAATAACCTGTTGCTGCAGGTAAAATAGGTGAATTGATAAAATTGATGAATGCATTCATGAACTAGATCCACACCCTATCCTATAAAACTAAATGTGATTTTTTTTTTATTCTTTTTGGGCAATATACTGTCCAAATTTGACAAATACTTTAACTGCTTTTTTCTTACCTAATAGTTTTAATTTGATAAATAGTTGAATCTCGAATAGTTTAAGTGAATGAAGTATGCTTAGTAATAATTGAAATGTCTCCGATCAATACAATGGGAGTCAAACTCGAAGGAAAATATGAAAATAATATGTGTATGTTTTGAATACTTTTTTTTTTAGTTAAGGTGTTTTGAATACTTTTTGTTTTAGATATAAGGAAATGCTTGGTTGATTAAAAAATAATAATAATTCTAATTACTTTCTACCAACCAAGTCGTCAACCATATCAATAAGTGCATCTTGTTGTGAATTATTTGTGTAATCGAAAACAAATACAGATCAAACTCAAATACCGATCAAACTCAAATTTCTCAAAATTATTCCTCCTCTTTCTTGTTTCCACTCTTTCCTTTCTTTCTATTCCTCTTCTTTCTTTCTAATTCTTCTTACACGATTTTTCTCTACTTTTTTATACATCCACCTCCTTCACATTATATAAGATGGCATTCACCCACTTTTGCACACACTTTAATATTTCACCCACTTCTTGTTGCATGCATTCATGACACATAACCATTAATTAATTTTTCAAATTTTCAACACTACCGAATTTTGAGTTTTTGACAACCTCCAAGTCCAACCCCAAAAGATTTCGTGCTTCCAAAATAATAAAAACAAAATACGGAAGCTTCTTGCTTTAAATAATTATTTTCCAAATTAGTCAAAGATTTCTAAACTACTGGAAATTATTTCGTTAATCGCGTTGGTATTGCTGCAATTTTGATACTTTATATTATTATTAATTAGAATACCTTGAAAATTTACTATATTATTTTGTTAATATAGTGATATAATCTTGAAAGTCTGGCTTTTAGCAAATACCACTGATAAGATGATTAAAAACTAATAAGATAGTTGAAATTAAGAGTTGATAATGTGACCAAATCAAATCAAACATATCCAGTAAATTTTGCCCTTAAGTTGGGTTTGGGAAGGGTGAGATGTACGCAGTCGTACCCCTACCTCAAAAGAGATAAGGAGACTCTTTCCGTAGAGACCCATAGCTCAGAAAGAAATGAAGAAGAAAAAAAAATAAAAACAAAAACAAAACAAATAAATAAAAAATCACAACATAGTCCTCTAGCCTACCATCGTTACCCACACTTGCTCAAAATCAAATATGCATACACATGCCCTATATTTTTTAATTGTAATCTAACCTCTCAAACTCGTTATATTGGAGGTTTAATTCCGCTAAATCTAATCGAATTTGCTCCTCTCACATTCTTCCAGGTCTCCCTCTCCCCCGCCATATGGAAATAAAAGGATATACGGATGCTAGTTTCCAAACTAATATAAACGACTTCAAGTCTCAGTCTGGACACATATTTATCCTATACGAGGGTGCAATTGTTTGGAAGAGTTCCAAACAAGAAACAATTGCGGACTCTACAATGGAAGTTGAATATATTGCTACTTCAGAAGCTGCAAAGGAAGCTGTTTGGATCAAGAAGTTCATCGAAGAACTTGGAGTGGTACCTTTCCCTACAGCGCTGATCACTATCCTTTGTGATAGCAGTGGAGCAGTAGCTCAAGCTAAAGAACCGAGGTCTCATTAGAGGTCCAAACATGTAATGAGAAAGTTCCACTTGATTAGAGAAATCATAGAGAGGAACGATGTGAAGGTAGATAAG
>JAOWBN010032873.1:0-10230 GCA_028565015.1 Pinguicula moranensis | reverse complement strand
ATGTGTGAAAATGAAGACACTGGAAATTCCTCTTCCAGCGAAGTACTCTCAGTAGATGAAGCCTCCCCCGGGCGCAGGTATTTACGAAAAAAAAACTGTTGAAATCAGTCCTGTGTCAGCACGTATTGCTCAATTGGAAAGTTTGGTGGCTGCTGAAGACCGAAACTCAACAAGGAAATCAAAGAGAAAGGTCCAAAAATCCAAACATAGAGACCGATCGCCACAGGCAGCAGAAACTAAGCCGAGAAAAAGGAAAATGTTGATTTCAAGAACTGATATTCTAAGTCCGTGTGGAAAAGAAGAAGCAGAATATATATGGGATCTTGGAAAAAACTGGGTGTGCAAGGTAATGTCATTGATCATGAAATGGTGGATCGCATTCTTGAACTTGAGCAACGAGACGCTGCCAATGAACCAACAGAAGTTGCACCAATTCCACTTTACCGGGATCAATGAAAGTTTTATCCACCAATGTGTATGGACTCGGAACCCGAGCGGGTACATGCTATTAAAAAACTTGTTCTTAAATTCCATATCGATGTTCTATGCTTGCAGGAAACAAAAAAGGGGAATGTGGGTTTTTTCTTGGCTAAACGATTATGGGGTCACACAGACTTTGCTTGGGCATTTAGCCATAGTCAACGTGTCTCGAGTGGCCTAATTACATTATGGTCTACCTCCACTATCACAATTGCTAGTGTGACCCCCCTTGATCATCTGTTGATTCTAGAAGGATCTCTTGTTACGACTGGTGAAAGAATTGTCATTATCAATATATATGTGAATGTTCAGGGACATGCTGCCAAACGGCTTTTATGGCAAGAATTGACTGAGCGGATATAGGAATATCCGCATGTGGCTATTTGTATTATGGGATATTTCAATACTAATCGGTCGAGCGAGGAGAGATTACATTATGTTGGAGCGCCGACCACCGAAATGAACGATTTTGACAACTTTATCTTGTCCAATGGGCTCATTGATCCCCCACTACAATGTTTCTCTTATACATGGGTTGGATGGGCATGGCACCCGTGCCAGTCATATTGATTGGTTTTTACTGACCGATAGGTGGGGGATATTGTGGCCTAACATGATTGAAACAGCTCAAGAACGCACCATCGCAGATCACAGGCCTATCTTATTGCATCACTCGAAAGCTAATTGGGGACAGAAGCCTTTAGCCTTTATGGATTGCTGGAATCTACATCCTTTTTTGTCTCCTTCGTAGCTGCTACATGGGACTCGGTGGCGCCTCAAGGTAGGAAAGCTATATCTCTCCATAATGCTTTAAAGTACTTGAGGCAGGAAGTGAAGGTGTGGAATAGAGAAGTATTTGATCGAGTAGATTATCTCATCGTGGACGAGCAAATGGCTCATCTTAATTTGACTGCTGAAACAAGGGTGTTAAATAATATTGAATTGCTTGAGAGACGCAAGACTATGGTGGATCTCAAAGTCGCTCTGCGAAGAGAAAGTTCTCTCATGTGCCAGAAATCTCGATCTAGATGGATTAAAGAGGGCGACGGAAACACAAAATTTTTCCATTCACATGTGCGGCAACGGCGATTTTTGAATTCTATTCAAGGCTTATTTATTAATGTACAATGGGTTGATATAATTTTGGAGGTAAAGGAGGGGATCCGTACTTATTTTGAAGCTCATTATTACAACCCTTCTTATGATCGCCTGAGACTTATGTGCCTTGCAAGACTCAAATTTATGTGGCTGATAACATGATGCTTACCGCTATCTTCTCAGAATCGGAGATTCACCAGGCTCTATGGTCATGTTCCTGAACAAAGAGCCCAGGCCCGGACGCGGTCAATTTTACCTTTCTTCAGACTCATTGGTGTATGGTAAAATCTGCTTATATTGATTTCTTACAGGAATTCCACCATACAGGGAGGATATATTGGGCCCTGAATGCCACTTCGATTATTTTGGCTCCTAAAAATCGTTCTCCATATGAGCTACACCATTATCGCCCCATATCTTTGGTGGGAAGTGCCTACAAGTTATTGTCCAAATTGTTGGTCAACCGATTGAAAAAAGTCATATCCCAAGTTATATCCTCAAATCAACTGGGTTTTATTAAGGGATGCCAAATTCGACACGGAATCTTACTGACAAATGAATTATTGCATTATGTGAAAACTACTTAAATTCCATCAATATTCCTCAAGGTGGATTTTGCAAAAGCCTTTGATTCTATTAGCTGGAATTTCCTATATGAAATGATGAGGAAAATGGGATTCTTTGAAAAATGGATTGAATGGATGAGGACATGTATCGATACTGCTTCTGGAAGTGTACTAGTCAACGGGTCTCCTTCAGGTATCTTTAATTTTGAACGGGGATTACGCCAAGGTGACCCACTCTCGCCTTTCTCATTTGCTATTAAATCGAAGGACTTAATCTTCTTATGTCACGTGCGATCGAAAGGGGATGTCTGAGGGGCATCAAATGTGGCAACAAAACTTACACTCATTCCCTATTTGCTGATGACACGCAATTTTTCGGAGGAGACTTGCAAAATGTGATAGTAATGAAAGGCATCTTGCGACTCTATGAAATGATATCGGGACTAAGTATTAACTTTCAAAAGAGCAGCATTCTTGGAATTCATATATCATCGGCAGAACATGTAACTTTTGACCATACTCTTCACTGCTCGGTTAATCATATTCCCTTCATGCATTTGGAGAATATGATTGGTTGCAACCCGAGATTTAGCAACAACTGGCAGAAGTTGTTGAGAATATGAAACAGAAAACTCAAATGTGGGCAAACAAATTTCTATCCTTTGGCGGTAAGATTTTATTGATTCAGAGTGTGCTCACAAGTATGTCGGTTTATTATTTCTCTATTTTCAAGGCTCCAAACAATGCTATTAAAGCTATGATTCGGATCTGTCGAGACTTTCTCTGGAAATCAAATTATTCGAAACATCAATCTATTGCTTGGATTAAAACAAAAAAAAAAAATAGCTTTTATATAGGTGAGACAATTTAGTAGAATCCGAAAGTGCATAAGGCAAAAAAATAAGAGAATTGTGGGTAAAAAAACTTTACTTCTTCAATGATTTAACCCATTTTTTGGACTCCATTAATACTCCACTACTAACTTACCAAGCTAACTGACTCTTACCAATTCAAACAACAGACTCAACAGTTCTTAAAATAAACGACTAAAAATAGGGGAAATGAATAGATTGTTTTTTCCAAGATTTGACATTTTCTACAGTTTAAGTCATCCACGTGCCAAATGCCTGTTGGCGCTTCTTCTCTTCTTGACTCTCCAATCACTGATAGCCACGTATCCAGGTGTATTCTTAACAATAACCACTAGATCAAGTTGGGGGATGATTATAAGAATTGTCAGATAGTTTATCTTCTGGATTGATCAGCATTGTCATTTTATGCATTTACATTATAAAAAACCTAGTGTCCATTGCGAATGGAGTTGAAAGAGTTATCATTAATAATTTTTTTAGCTTTGTGCTAATAATGGACTAGTGCAAACTGACTCTATTAAATTCCATTGCTTCTATGTAGTGAAGTTGATGAAACTCAATACATCAAATGATACAATGCATATTGGGTCGCAACGGAAATGACCTCTTTGTATAATTACAAGGGTAAAGTCGCATACATCTGACCCCAACTTTTTTTAGATAAAAGTAGCTTTATAGATAATAAGAGAAGTGGGGTGCTTTAAGGTGACACCTAAACCTTTACATCAGAGCTCCCTTACCCTTCCTTCGTAAGGAAGGGTTGGTTGTGTGAAGAAAACACACTCCTTGTTGTCTAGCTATTTTCTACATCTTCTTGTCTATGTGCATGTTTTGTAGACCACTTTTGTCAATTCTAAGATGTCCTTTGATCTGTCTGGGCAATTGGTGAGTATTCCAGAGTGTTTCTGTGTGGCCATCAGCTCCTTTCTTTGCTAGATAGTTAGCAATTTGATTTCCCTCCCTCAATTGGTGGGTGATTTGAACTCTTGCCTCCCCTTTTGCCTGTGTCGAATAGATATGCTTCGAAGAAAGTGTGCATCTTTGGGTGTAACTTAATCCACAATGCTATCCCCACCAAGGCTATTCTACAAGGGAGGCATATTATACCTGATGATAAGGAGATTATTTGCACTTTGTGCAGAGCAAACCAGGAGACAACCGGACTTCTTTTACATGACCGTGAGGTTACCAGACAGGTATGGTTGAAAGTTAAGTTCTGGTTAACACCAGGATGGTTAAGGACAACAACAAACATCTTCTCAGTTCTATCTCTTCTGGAACATAGGACACAAACCCAAATAGGTACTAACTCTGAAATCTGGATATCCATATGGTTTACATTCATGTAGACCCTCTAGAAAAAAAGAAATAAGGTTCATTTCATTGAGATGAGGCAGATCCATTGGGGTCCATTTAGTAGCCGGACTCGTGTAATCCGGCTTCGCAGATTACTTTGGGTTTTTGTGGTTTAATTTTTTTGTCATATGTTTGGTAATGTCATGTCGGGATTACCAGTATGGTTGTTAGTTGTTTGGTATATAGGTTCAAAATCGGGGATTACATTGAAACGGGATAAATACATATCGTTTTACTAAAATGCCCCTAAAACCCTAGTTCATTTCTTCCCCTTCTCCGCCGCTCCCCTTAATTCCGCCGTGCGACGCCATGGAACCCAACCCTGATATGGGTGATTCCGCCAGCCCCGACATGGGTAATTTCCCTTCGCTGCCGTAGAACCCACAATTCGTCGTCATTAAACCCGCTGTACGCCGCTGTTAAACCCAGCAAAAATTGTTCCAAGTTCGTTTGAAAAGAAATCCACCTGCGTGTAATCTATTTCTTTCGTCAGATGAGCTCGACGGCGGGAGAGAAGTTGAGGAGGAGGGCGGCAGAGTCGGAGGAGAACGGAAAAGTTGGACAATGGCATTCGGGAGCGAAATTAGATAATGAAAACCCAGTCCCAAAAATGTGGCAGAAATGCTTATATAGTGGGTTTTCTATAACATTGTATGTTATTAAGGCAAAATAGTCAATGTATAAGGCGAGTAAATGCGGGATTGCCTAAACCCTGCATCAATTCAGGACAAAAACGAGGGGACTGTCCGTGTGTTATCTCTGCCTGACAAGTTATCCCGCAGGCAGGGGAGATGTTAGATCAAATGAGTTGATTTTGAAATTTTCAAAAAATTTCAATTTTGGCTACGATCGAAACCAAACTCGAGACCTTGTTTAATCCATGTTCTAGAGATACAGGTAAGCATACTTACCTCGTTTGGACGGAAAATTGAAGAACCCGTCGAAAAATTGAAGGACCCGTGATATTCGAAGATCACATAACCTACAAATTAGGAGGTCTCTAAGTGGCACTCCCTGGACGTACAGAAGGGGCTTCTAGACCATTTAATTTCCGACGACCTCATTGCTGAATGAATTCACGGCATCAGATTTGTTCTGTCGGTCGAGCTCTTCGTTCGGAAGCGTGAAGTCCATGAAGAAGACGAAGATGGAATTCTTATCTCACCGTTTCGATCGAATGAATCTTGTATCCAATAAGGCTTATCTCATTTGGGCCTTTAAGCCCATTTGAACCTTAATTAAATTCGAGGCCAATTGCAAAATAACTAATTGAGTTTAATCCAATTAAATTGCAATTTAATGGAGTTCAAGATATCCTACATAATTAATTATTAATTTTTCATTTTGCTAGATAGAGCGACTTAATAGAATCTATATCTAAATCGGTAATAAATTAAACTCATTAATTTATAAATTATAAGCGGCATTTAGCAATGCATTATGATCCTATCTAACATAGATACACCGTGATCCTTTAATCCCATTTAGTATTAATTCTTTCATAATTTAATATCTAATAATTAATGTCAAACGTAGGAATGTATCATCCTTGACCATTAATTACTTTCTTGATATTTCAGTATATAATTATTAATATGTGATTATCCCATAATCACAAATGCATGCGTAACAATTATTACTGCATCTAGGGGCCCTAGATATTAATAATCTCATCCAATATGGGATGAACAAAAGCATCATCTTGATATTCCATACCTTCCAGCATGAATTGTACATATTCGGGAAACTTACCTTTATAACCACTCGGTCAAAAGAGATGTTTGATAACCCCACGTAATACACATTCATCACTCATAATTATGAATATCTCATATAACTGAATTAATACTATATGACTTTGCTGATAACACAAACACAATCCATCCAGCAAGTCAACATAGGTCGAGTTCAATATTTATGCATCCCGTACAATCATATTTCATATGATTAAACAGATACCTCGTATCAATGATATGTGAAACATGATCATGATCCACATGTTAGTCGATATAGCCATCTAGTTGTTTCCTTGCTAATGACTTTAAGACTAGGGACTAATTTAGAGTTTTGATTAAATTATGGAGTTTCACAATTCGAGTCATTAACCCAAATGATCCATAATATATATATATATATATACAAAACTCAAGGAACAAAATAATTTTCATCATTAAGTATACATGAAACTAACAAGCGTACCAATTGGTGTCTAGGTCACTAACCAACAAATGTCGGGCGGGGCACCAAACGTGGGAACAACTGGGATAACTCAATGAAACCTAACTTTATCCATCTTTAAACACGGTACCAAATGGCCCTTTGGAGATGTAGCACACAATTCAAAGGATAACCTGGTATTGGCGGAGGACTAGGCGAGCAAAGTTCTCATACTCAATGTATGAGTGGCTTAGCCAACCATTATTATGTATGGGGTTACATGCTAACTGAAGAGAAGAGTTAACCGTGTGACAGGCTAAGGGCATGGGATACGCATACAAAACATGAGAGCATTTTTGTATCTCAATTTTCTTTTTTAAAGCTCCTGACTTTCTTTCAGGTGCATCTGGAGAGGGAGCTGCTCGGGTAAGCATGCATTATGGCAAAGCAAGCGCTGACCTATAGGCAATTGAGAGGAACCAGATCCTAGTGGTGGAGTGCATCAATTTCAACAGCTCCAGGTATACAAATCCTGAAATCTTGGTTGAAAGATATGGGATGCAGGTAAAAAAAAAAAGAAATGTATTACTCCCAGGTTATGAGGTAAAGTGCATAATCTTATTCCATGTACTTAGTTGACTATGGCTTCCCTTACCTAAGTTGATGCGAAATCTACTTCTATGTTTCGAGGGCTAAGCCTACATGACACTATACCTCATGGACAGGAGCTGCCAGGGTGTGATCAGTATATGATATGTGGTGCACCTAGTGAAGTGGAATTTTATATGTATGCAACTATATTATCTCTTCACTTCGTGGTGGTATAGGTAGGAGACCCGGATAAGAGGGATTCATATCCTTTCAACGCTCAAAGCTGAATTCCCAGAGAAAAACCATACAGGGCATATCACAGAACCCATATGGTGGTGTGTAGCATTGTGCCTAGGGTGTAATAAAGGAACACTACGTGATAAGGCTTAGGTTTTTAAAATAGATATGATGTCCCAGAGTTCTGCTGTGTCGGTCCTGCAGGAGGCAGCCAAGGCATTATTGGTAGGACTATTTGAGGACAAAACCTCTACGCTAGGCATGTAAAATGATAGAGATAGCAAGAAGAGATTGAGAAAATTTAGCATGGTCCGAAGGTGTATAAATGCGGGAAGGGGGCAATGGAGGTGGCAATAAATCAAAGGGCTAAGATGCTATAAGGAGCATAGCCTGAGCTTTGCTAATTACCACAGTAAAGACTCTTGTAGTCATACTTGTATGGCAGCCTGCATAGTTTAAGGTCAACAGATCGATGCTATAATTAGCATGTAAGTCATTGCTTGCGGAGCTAGTTGGCAATCTCACAACCTTGAGGTGAATAGGCAGAGCTGGGGGTTTTAGCGGGGTAAACCCCCTTGTAGTAATTTATATGGCAGCTGCATAGCTGAGAGTCAGTTGATCACTATTGCGTAACCACCTTGTTCTCACTCATTTAAATCTGTGTCTCGATCATGCAAATGTATCACATTTTCGCCGATGTTGCATGTATCTTGTTTTTTCTTGCTTTTCTTTTTCTTCGTTCCTTCCTTTTCTATTCTCTTAGTACTTTCTTATGACAAAAAAGTTATACATACTTTTATATTCTTGGCCTAACAAAAAAAATGTTCTCCTGTCGCTTAAAAAAATGCAGAAATAATAGTTTGTGATACCTTGGCGATGGATATCCGAGATGTTGATGCCACAATCATGCTTGCCTGCCAACTGTCCCATGAGCGAGCATCACTGTTCCTTGTTGAGATATGGCTAATCGAGAGTAATTTGCATGATAGTGATGGAACATAGAGACAATTGGACAGTTTTAAAGTGGTTGAGATTTGAATGGTGCCAGTCCCCTGTATAGGTGATTCGCTCCCATTCGCTACTTGAACACATGAATTTTTGGAGGGTATGAGGTTGTCAAGTTTGAGCATTCATTCGTCATAGTATTGGTTACCCCATAATAAAAAATTCAGCAATTATTTTTTCGTAGTGTGTGAACCGTACAGAGTAAGCGACCAAATTACTCAACTGATCAAGGGTCTAGATCATAGCATTCAAGCCCATAGAATTTTGGATTGCAAATATCTTGAGGTAGGGGTAACTTTTTGAATTTTCAATTTTTTTTTTGGATTTAGGGATTTTATTGGAGGTTTTAGATCTTTCTGGGCTTTTCTGGATTTTTTTGAAGTTATGAGGGTGTATTTATGATTTTTTTTCGAGTGGTGGAGTTGTATCGGAAATTTTCGATAAGTCTGGGGACCGTTTATGGATTTTGGGAAACTTTCGGGGTTGTACCAACAGTATTTGAGTGGTATTGAGGCGTATCGTGATTTTTTGAAACTCAGAGGGTTGTACTGTGATTTCTTTAGGACATAGGGTTCAAGGGCGTACATGTAAATCATGCGTTAAAGAACTAGGGTCTGTGCACAATTTCTCATTTGCGAACCCTGTACCTTCTCCCTCCTCGGTTTGTTTGCCTCCTTCGTCCCCGTCTGAAGGTCGCTACTTTCCCAAAACTTGGTAGTATGGTACAGGCTTTTGTCGGTCCACCGTCATGAGTCGTAACCTCTGTGTTACCTACTTCGCCACCGCCTTCCTTCATCCCCTTTTTTTTCCACACCGAGCCACCATTCTGGATATCCCGTACGTTTGAAACACCTTTTCGATTGAATGACATTTTTCCTGGCAATTGGCGCGCTAGAGCTTTGATTTGTTGATATCTCAGCCTCCGCATGACAATTTTGTTCCTTTGGAGGGCACTCTGACCTAGATTTCGCCCCGAATACATTGTCGTCACATGTGATGGTTTGCCGCCTTTACTTTTTGTTGGATTTAGGATATCTAGGTGAGCCACCTCTCGGCGGAATGCAGTATATGCTTTCTCAATTGAGGGAAGAGGTCATTCTTTTAATAGATCTCGCTTCAACGAGTCAAATTCGCGACAAGCAACTGAAATAATCGAGTCTCCTATCGGAGTCGGTTGTATGTGGTAATGTGCGTTGTTGCTATCATAGGATTTGGTTGCCCCTTATTTATTTCTCGCCATATCCTCTGCACAGAGCTATATACGGTCTCGAGTGCACTGTTCCTTGTGTTTGACGATTGTCTCGGATCATCAAATCATAGATTTGTATCGAGTCATTTCCGCTGCTGAAAGTGATTGTGAGATCGTCCCAAAGTTCTTTAGCTGTCGGGTACTCAAAGAAGTTGTGTACCAAATCGTTCCCAATAGCCTGAAGTATCCCATAACAAACATTGAGATCCGTCTATTTCCATTTGTGGAAGTCGGGGTCAGTGGATTTTGGCGTTGGAGGTTCACTAGTGATATGTTGAATTCTTATTATTGTGGACCATAAAGAAAAATTATGGTTGTTCAGCTTCACAATCATGGCCACTGCTTGGTTTTCCTCCATCGGATGAAAGGAGCTGGGAAATCTGTGATGATAAGTCATCCGATGTCTGTCCAATTTCTGGTATTGCACGGTTTCCACATTCCAATTTTTTCTGCTTGATTACAAGTAGAGACGCCCGGGCCGCCCGGCCCAGCCCGCCTGGACCCGACGGGTCCGGGTCCAGAAATTCTGGACCCAGGCCTGTGTCCCGGGCCGGCGGGCTAACCGAAACTGGCCCGCCGGCCCGCCGGGTCCCAGGCCGCCCTCCTGGCCAACCCGCGG
>JAOWBN010032862.1:0-10230 GCA_028565015.1 Pinguicula moranensis | reverse complement strand
ATTCTTTACAAGATGTGATCAAACCCTACGTAATCCTAGACTCATGATATGAGCTCTAAACATATCTCTAGGAATGGATTTTGTTATCGGATCAGTAATCATCTTGTTAGCAGGAATATACTTGATATTGATATCAGCTTTGTTGACAGTGTCTCGAACAAAGTGATATCTTGTTTGGATGTGTTTTGTCTTTCTATAAAATTTTGGATCCCTAGCAAAACGAATTGTTGCAGTATTGTCTCAGTTTAGTTCTACATGATCATCGGGCCTCGGAGTCAAATTGAGGTACTGTAGAAAGTTTTTAAGCCAGAGTGCCTCTTGCACTACTAGGCTATACGCAACATATACCGCTTCCATAGATTCATCCACCAGGGATGAAAACATATACTGAGGTTGATTTGGACACAACCAAATCACCTCCCCAATCGGCATCCGTAAACCCATTTTCATCGGATGTCTCCCCCTAGATAACATAGAACAAGATCGGTCGATCCACGGAGGAAACGGAAAAAAAACTCTTGACTGCTTGCCAATGAGCAGGCCCCGAGTTGCTTTGGTAACGGCTCACCAGCCCAACCGCGAAGCAAATGTCCGGCCGTGTACATAACATGGCATACATCAAACTTCCTATGGCACCAGCATATGGAACATTGCTCATTTCTTCTTTTTACTTATCTGTTTTTGGGCATTGATCGAGGTTTAATGCCAGACCCTTATCAACAGGGGTGTCAATGGGTTTGGAGTAATGCATCCTGAATCGTTCTATGTTTTATTTATATATGCTGGTTGAGACAAACCCAACATTCTCTTTGAACGATTTCTGCATATCTCTACGACTAGGACGAACCTAACTTCACCCATATCCTTTATCTTGAAGACAGAGGATAGTTACTATTTGGTGGTGTTGATCATACCCATGTTATTTTCAGCCAGTAGTATGTCGTCGACATATAATGAGAGAAACATAATTCTGTCATTTGTCCTTAGAACATACATGCAGTGGTCTTCATCTATCATGGTGAAGCCATACGAAGTAATAGCCTCATGAAATTTGAAGTACCGCTATCTGGAAGACTGTTTAAGACCATATATGGATCTCTTAAAGCGACATACCTTGTCATCTTGTCTTGTTGATAGGGCTGGGCATTCGGAATTCAGAAATTCCAATTTTCGAAATTTTCCAAATTCTGAATTCCGTTCCAAATTATATTCGGATCGGATCGGAATATGATTTCAGTTCCAAATTATATTCGGATCGGATCGGAAATATAGGGTGGATTTCCAAATTTCCGAACTTTTTTAAAGAAAATTTGAATTTCCGAAATATTTTTTCTAGTTCTCCGAAATATTTTTGAATTTCAAAAATATTTTTAATTTTTATTATTGTTCGGAAATTCCGAATTTCCAAACCAATTTCCAAATTTACGAATTCCGAAATAAAATACGGATCAAATCGGAAATCAGACTCCATTTCCGAAATAATTTCGGATCAGAACGAAAATTGCCATTTCCGAATTCCGATTTCCATATGCTCACCCCTATCTGCTGAGACAAACCCAACTGGTTGAGCCATATAAATCTCTTTTTCAAGTATTCTGTTAAGGAATGCAGTCTTTACGTCCATTTGGAATAACTTGAGATCCAAATGGGCAACGCTAGAAGTAGGCGAATAGAGGCAATTCTCACCACAGGAGAAAATGTCTTTGTAGTCTACACCCTCGATTTGAGTGAAACCTTTCGCCACGAGTCGGGTTTTGAACTTTTTGATTGATCTATCCGCACCGCACTTAATTTTGAATACTCATTTGCATTCAATTGGTTTTCGGCGATATGATAGATCAACAAGTTCCCAAACCTCATTTGTTTGCATTGAGTCCATTTCATCCTTCATGGCACTTAACCATTTTTCTCTATCGGGTGAGTCCATAGCCTATTGATAAGAGGTAGGCTCTTCTACTTCCAAAGGAGCACAGAAAAATATGTTTTCCTCGATCTAAAAGTATCGTTGAAGAATTCTTCCGCGTTTACTCCTATGGATAACAGGATTTTCAACTTGCCTGGTTAGGGGTCTGCTACCACTAGCCCTTTGGCTCGTGGGGCTGATGGTGTGAGAATGACCGTTCCCACTAACCTCATGGTTTGTGGGGCTCGTTATCACATTGTCATTGCCTAAATGTTGATAACTGATCACGTTTCTAGGCATGAAATTTGGAGGACTTACCTTTCTTTCATTTTGACCCTCATTTTCGTTAAGCATGAAACGTGGAGGACTTAACTCGCTTTCATGTGGCAAGTTCCCACCTCGAATAGGTGAGATTACACTATTCTGGGTTTTTTGAAACATATTCTCTTCCACACCAAGAGATAGTGATGAATCTTGTTGTAACTCATACAACTAAACCCTAAACCCTAACCCTAAAACTTATCAAAAAAAATCTGGATTTTATGGGTGGACAGAAACCAGAGAATATTTGTGCAGAAATTGATTGGGTAGGCAAAGGTGGATTTAGGGGGCCTTGCCCCACCCTACCCCTGATCCGTCCTATGGGGCCAGGCTCCCCATCTATAGGTGGATAACAATAATAGCGGTAACGGAATGGCCTCTATCGTTACCGTTATCATTGGATAGCGGATAGAGGTTTCGGTTCCATTACCGTTACCGCTATTCGTTATTCCGCTATCTTAGCGGTAACGATAACAAATTAGCAGCAACGTGAACTCTAGTGAGAGAATCTCTCTCTTCTTACTAGAATTAACTTAGCCTACAAATCAAGAGTTTCTTCTATTCTCTCTGTTTGTCAATCTGCTACAAGAAGCAATCGATCTGCTACAACAGAAATATTGATTCAGCTTTCATACACAAGTAAACAAACAACTCACAAGTTATCTTCAGTACCCTAAGACACTGCTATCTTAGCTTCGGCAGAGGACATCTATGGATCAACATAAACAACCTGCAGACATTCTAGAAGTTGAAGGAAAGGAGAGCAATAAAGAGCAAGAATGGCACACTATGTCAAGAAATAAGAAAGGCAAGACAGCCTCCTTCTAGCCAACAACCAGAAAAGTATCGACTTACATTCAAAGGCTAAGGGTGAAAGTGTATCCTACCATGTTGCTAATCTGCCAGAATTATGGACAAAGCATGAGATGGCCAAATACTTCTCCAAATTCGGCTATGTTCGAGATGCACACATGCCACAGAATTTAGACAGATTAGGGAGGAGATACGGATTTATCATATACCCCACTACAGAAGCAACAAAAAATCTAGAGGGGGTGCTCAACGGAAGAATGATAGGTACATACAAGTTGGCTGTAAGCCTAATGAAAATAAGGCACACAATAACTCAAAAACAGCAGCAGACACAGCCAGGGATCACGGCTCAACAGATCAACTTAGCTAGCAAAGGGGACAAACCGTTAAGGATGAAATATTTACCTAAACAAGAGGAGGTCCTATGGCTTAGAAATTTCTTAGTAGTTGAGCTGAAATCCAGCGAGGGAGCTGGAAAAGTGCAACAATTATTGAGAAATGCAGGCTATGGAGAAGTTGCAATTTCAACTATGGAAGGAGGAGAAATCCTGCTCAATTTGCAACAGAGGAACTAAAAGTTAGATTGTTATCAGATGATCCCGTGTGGTTTCTTACTGGGATAAAAAAAATCGGGAATGGTCTCACCAACAAAGGAGCGGAGCGCGCGGTCTGGATAAGCATACATGGAGCGCCGCTCGCCTGCTGGAACGATCGATTCTTCCTGGAAGTGGCAAGTTTGGTTGGAAGGAGCATCAAGGTGGCAGAACACACGGCAAACAGAACCAATCTTCAAGCGGGACGCGCTTTGTTTGTAACTGATGCAATAGAAAGAATCTCAAAATCAATTGAGGTTGAATTAGGGGAGGAGATCATCAAATTAACGGTGTAGGAGGAAAATCTGCAATTACCGCCTAAAGACTGGAATATTCGAAAGGAAATTACGATTGAATCGAATAGAAACTCGCCGTTGAACGAGAAATATTACCCGGAATTAACTCTGGCGACGTCAACACGATGGGGCGCGAGATTAGCCCAATGAGCCACAGAGAAGGGATTGGGGGTCGCAGCCGAACGCAATGGCTAGTTCCTTAGAGCCATCGGAGTCGACCGAATTGATAGATGTAAGAACTGATGTGCAAAAAATCAGCGGAAAACTAGGGAGTGAGCTGCTCGAGAAAACTGTTGGAAACAGAAAGGAACGCAGGTAGAAATCTCTGGAAGCATAACGAAGATTCAATGGGCTGATTGCACCTGGCCTATTCCAGGAAAGGAGTGGGCTACTGGCGCGGACCAATAGAAAAAAAGATGAAATTCAGCCCAAATCACAGAAGCAAATGGGGACTGGACAGCGAGAGAATAAATCTTGCCAACAAAATGAAGGCCCAACCTAGGTAAAATTAACAGATCCTTTAATTACTAATAATACTATTTTTGTGCAGGAAATTAAACAGGTAGCAAAAAAAATAAAAAGCAAGGGAAAAAGAAGCTAACCGTGGCTGAGAACGTGGAAGTCCAAAGAGAACAATTACGGAAAACAGCAGAATACTACAAGGATAAGGCAAGTACGCCGAAAAAGGAAGAAGCTACGAGAAGAGAACAAAAAAGGGCGACAAAAATAGCTAAGCAATCTTCTTATAATATATTAGTCAAAGAAGTTGCATGCTTAAATTCCAAATATGATGCATGGCTAAAAAAAACAGGAAGCACAAAAAATAGTAGAGCTAGGGTATGAGATAAAAATGCAATCTAATGCACCAATAGAAGAACTCATAACCATCGTTAGTCAGTTAGAAGAACGTGATCAAAGCAACATACGAACAATAAGACAAAACGAACAAATAGAGGTAGATAGTGAATCTGAAGAAGAAAATTAAATGATTATCACAACCTACAATGTAAGAGGATTAGGGGATAGACAAAAAAGAAGAGATATCAAAAAAATGATATGGAAAGAAAAAATACAAATGATATGCATACAAGAAACAAAATCTGACTCAATAAGTTCTATGGACTGTAGCCAAATATGGCCAGCCAATAGATTTGAATGGAGAGCTAAGAATGCAGAAGGAAAATCAGGAGGGCTATTATGTATCTGGGACCCAAATGTTTTTGAAATAGAAAATAGTTGGGACTCCCAGGGTATGCTAGCTTTAACTGGGCTATGGGGAGCTACTAAAATAAAAATCACAATAGTAAACATATACTCCCCATGTGAATATCAAGCAAAGAAGCAATTATGGTCTAAAATCCTTGTATTACTGAGTCAAGTCCCAAATGAACTATGGTGTTTATGTGGGGACTTCAATGCAGTTAGAAGGGTAGATGAGAGAAAACCTCAACTAGATAGCCCCACAAATGAAATGAAGGAATTCGACCAATTTGTGAGGCACACAAATCTAGTAGACATGCCACTGCAGAGGTGTCACTTCACAAGAACAAATGGGCGATATACCTCAGCTAGTAGGCTAGACAGGTTCCTGCTTTCACCGAAGTAGGTACTTGCATGGTCAAATCTCCATCAGATAGCAATGCCTAAGCGAACATCGGATCATAGACTAGTAATGCTTAAACAAGAAGTGATTGATTGGGGACACACCCCGTTCAGAACACTAAATTGTTGGAATGAACGTGAGGAATTTAAACAATTTATCAAAAGAACTTGGGAAAAAGATGAGTTTACTGGTAGACGGGTATACAACCTAAATATGAAACTTAAAAATTTAATGAATGCCCTGAAAGGGTGGAATAGGAAAGTCTTTGGGCATGTAGGGAATAATATAGAAAATAAACAAAGGCTCATAACAGAATGTGAAGATAAGGCAAAAACACAAGAATTAACAGAATCAGAATTAAGGCAAAATAAAGAAGACAAAAAGGACCTAGAAATTTTACTTAGACGGCAAGATAGAATTCTATATCAAAAATCCAGAACAACATGGCTTAAGGACGGAGAAGGAAATACGCAATTCTATCTTGCAAGAATTAAAAAACATAGACAGAATGGATTAAACGCCTAAGGGAATCAATGTTCTATGGTTTAGTGATTAGTACTATTCAGTTTAATCTAGCGACCTGGGTTCTACACCCGGTAGGACTTAAATTTTCTTCTTTTGGCTTCTAAAAAAAGAATGGATTAAACGCCTAAGGGAATCAAACACATGACCTCAAAGTTAAGGGCATTCCACTTTACCAATTGGTTTAAACTAACTTTATATATTAAGACAAAATAAATATAACCAAATCCAACCAAACATACACAGTAATATTCTCCCTTAAGCAGGGTTTGGAGAGGGTGAGATGTACGTAGTCGTACCCCTACCTCAAAAGAGATAAGGAGACTATTTTCGTGGAGACCCACAACATGAAAATAAAGGAAAAAATAAAAAAAGATATAGCTAGGTAAATTAAAAAAGAAATAAAAGTAGAAAATAAATGCATAGATAAGTAAGCATATACATGAATAAATAAATAAATACCACCTAATAGCTAGTATATCATAGCTATCTCCGCCTGTCCCAGCACCCAATATGCATACGTCTGCCCTATATATCTTTCTAATCATAATATGACGTCTCCAACTCATTGTAGCATAAGTCATGTCCTCATAGAGGTTTAATCTAATTAAATCTAATCGAATTTGCTCCTCTCACGTCCTCCTAAGTCTTCCTCTCCCCCGTCTTACTTCAACTTAGAACCGTTCGATTCTCCTGACGGGCTCATTGACACGCCTTCTTCATATATGTCTAAACCATCGCAATCTCCCTCTCTCAACTTGGCACTGATAGATGCAATACCTAGCGTATCCCTAAAGACCTCATTCGATATCTTGTCTAATCTCGTACAACCACATATCCATCTTAACATTCTCATCTCTGCTACCTCAAACTTTTCCGCATGTGACAATGTCATAGCCCAATACTTTGACCCGCAGATCATGGTCGGTCTGTCCTATAAAAAATTTCCTTCAACTTTAAAGAAAATTCTTATAACATAACACCCCAGTAGTCGATCACCATTTCATCCATCCGGCTTTGATGCGATGGATAACATCGCATTCAACACCTTCATTCTTTTATATGATAGATCCTAGATATTTGAAACTATCTTTCAGTAGGAATACTTGGTTTGCAAGCATAACTTTCATTCCACCTTCCTCCGTTTCATTAGCCAAATTGCACGCCATATACTCAGTCTTCGAATGACTCAAGCGCAGTCCATTGGCCTCTAATGTTACTCTCAAATGCTCCAACTTAGCGTTAACCTCCTCCTTTGTCTCTGCTACTAAAACGATGTCATTTGCGAACAACATAATTCATGGTACTTCATATTATATGTCCCGAGAGAGTACCTCCATAATCACCGCGAAAAGGAATGGACTCAGTGCTGAACCTTGGTACAATCCGATATCCACCGAAAAATATTATGTTCACCCAGTATGGTTTGCACACTAGCCTTCACGCTCTCATACATATCATGTATAGCCCTCATATACATCTACGAGACCTTCTTGATTTCTAAACATTCTCAAATAACTTCTTTCAATATAGTATCATGTGTCTTCTCTAGGTCTATAAAGACCATATGGAGACTTCTCTTAAGGGTGACCAAACGATTTCGGGATTCCCTGAAAACCTAAAACCCGTCCCATCCCGTTACCCGAATTCCCAAAATTTTCAAAAATTTGGGTATTCGAGACGAGAACAAGACCAGATTTTTGGTCTCATTTATTTTTGGGACGGGTCCGGGTAATGGCCATACCCTGATCGAATTTTCATTTTTAGGCAGATAGCTTCGAGAATTTCCAAAAACCGACCCATTCTGTTACCCGAATTCCCAAATTTTTTGAAAATTCTGGTATTCGGGATAGGAACAGGACCAGATTTTTGGTCCCATTTATTTTTGGGATGGGTTCGTGTATGGCCAATACCCGTCCCAATTACCCATTTGGCCATCCCTAACTTCGCTTACGTTCTCAGTATTTCTCCATTAGCCGTCTGAGAAGATAGATTGCTTTTATCGTCGACCTCCCGGGAATAAACCCAAATTAGTTCTCTTTGACATATATTACACTCCGCAGTCTATGCTCAATTACTCTTTCCTACAATTTAATAGTATGACTCAGTAGCTTAATAACCTGGTAATTACTATATTGTTACGCATCCCCCTTGTTCTTATAGAGTGGCTCAACTACGCTACTTCTCCACTCCTCTATCATCTTTCTTGTCTATAAGATGATGTTAAAAAGAGTTGTTAGCCATTGCATCCCTACTTCTCATAGGCACTTCCATATCTCAATCGGTATCTTATTCATCCCCACCGCTTTTGCCCTTCCCATTTTGCTAAAGGCCCCCTTCACCTTCCCTGTCGATATTCGTCTAATAATGCAATGGTTTGCCGGTCGTCGCGCCGACTTTCCACCCCCTAAGATGCTCCCATAATCTAGTGTCTCACTAAACAACTTACTGAAGTATCTTTCCCACCTCCCTCTAATCTTCATCTCCGTCAAAAAGCATTTTTCCTTCCTTATTTTTTATATACTTGGTATCAATATCCCTACTCTTCTGAGCTCGGGCTTTTTGCGAGTTTATACATACCTTGCACCCAACCTTGGTATCCAATCTCCTATATATATGCTCATAGGCCTTACTTTTAGCTTATGCCACAGCTCTTTTCGCCTTTGACCTTGCCTATCGATATGCCTTCTTCCGTTGTACCCTTTCTTTGTCCCAGTGGGTTGACATGAATTGTTTAAATTTATCTTACTTGACTTTAACTTTTATCTGCACCTCCCCACTCCACCACCACGCTTCCCTACCATGCCTCCCTCTGCCGGATGCAACCCCTATGACTTCCTTAGTTGTTTCCCTAATAATTGTAGACATAGTAGACCATAAATGATCCGCACCCTCCACCGGCTTAACCATACATGCCAGAGCGACCATATTTCTGAAGGCTACAATCGCCTCTCCCTTAAGGTTCTTCCAAAGTAGTCTCTCTCTCTATCGCCTCATCTCTTCTTCCTCATTTTTCCTCTTAGAGTGACATTCATCACTAAAAAACGATGTTGTAACGTCAACGACTCTCCCGGAAATACCTTAAAGTTTGTACAACGACTCATATTTTCTTGACGCGAAACGAATAAGTCAATTTGTGTCCCTAGGTATGCTACTTACTATGGCATCTAAGTTTTCCCAAAAATTGCATTTTTCCCTCTTGCCTAGGCCCCCTTGAGGTATGTACCCACCACTTCTGACCCCACCAACATCTTTAACGCCATAAGTCTGTCGTCGCATCTCATCACCTCTACTACATAATTCTTAAAATTCTCCAACACCATAATTCCCACCGGGCGCAAGCTAATATTGAAAAATAGAACATCTCAATACGCCAAACAGACCAACAAGGGTAAAAAAAGGTGATTTTCGAAGTAGGTGACAGGGTATGACTATATTTGAGGAAGGAAATGTTTTAAGAAAATAGAAAATCAAAGCTCATGCCAAGAGGAGATGAACCATTCCAAGTGGTTGCAAGGATTTAATGACAACGCTTATAAATTGGATCTATCCAATGAGAATAATGTTAGTGCTACTTTCAATGTTACTGACTTATTTCCGTTAGATATAGGTGATGATTTGAGAACAAATTATTTTCAAGAAGGGGATAATGATACAACCAAAGTTAGGACACGATTTTCCTTTTATTGGTGCACGCATTAATATTAAAGGTTTGCTCTGATATCAAATGATATGAATCATTACCGAACTTGTGGCAAAACCTTACACCGATTCAGGATTCAAAAATAAGATCTAAAAAGGATGAATTTGTTGTGCTTTCGCCTGAAGACAACTTGTGCCAACCAACGAGAAATCACAAAAATTGCAACCGATAACACCACCGAATAATCTCTTAAAAGCAACTTGTGCTAACCAAGAATTACGGATAAGTTCTTATGAATCGACGCCATTTAACTAAAAGAAAAGATAAGTCAAAAAATGATTTAAAACCAAAAGAGAGAAGTAATCTCACATAAAATTTCATAAAAATTTGTGATCACTCAAATCGGCTTTTACCCGCTCTTGAACCTCACCACTCTACCTTGATCTCTCAAGTACTCTCAGTATGGTTTTAGCCAACTTCAACTCAAACCTTTTCCTCAAGCCAAACGACAATCCGGAATGGACTGGAACTTGATT
>JAOWBN010032851.1:0-10231 GCA_028565015.1 Pinguicula moranensis | reverse complement strand
GAATCCTTGACAGTTCACTCTATCCGAGATCTTGATCAAATTGACCAAACGAAATAAATAAACTAGATAACAGAAAAGGAGGTACATAATATTGTAAATACACGTGAAATATTACAGATGAGTTTATTTCATTTTTACTTTGTAATTTGTAAAAATGTTTTTCTGGTGAAATAGAAAAAAACTTTCTCCCATTGCTTTCTCTCTCTAAAAATATTTCCTCTCGAATCTCTCTAAATGCAACATGTCTTTCACTTTCACATTAGCACCACCATTAATGGGTGAAGCGGTGGAAGATCCACCACTGCCTGACATTAGTCAGAAAGGGGGGAGTCACATAACTGAGGTAAATGTGGGGGTAACCAAGTCCGGGGTGCTCCCAGGGGATGCATCTCAGGCGGAGATGTGCGTTAGCCAAAGTTCTGGCTTTGAGGAGGCCCAAGCAGGTGAGCGGACAATCGAACCCTTCGCAGGTCCGTGGAGCGAAGCGGAGGGTAAACAGGCAAGAGCTCAAAAACAGAGAGCTAGGAAAATAACAACAGTTGGTAAGCAGCACTGGATAGACCCTGCTATAGCTAGAGAAGAGGGTGTGTCCTTTACAAACTTCCCGTTGGAATTGTCGAAACCGGAAATGCGTTTTGCGTTTGAGTAAATGGGGCAGGTCAACAGGGGTTTCGTTCCCAAAAAGGTGGACAAAACGGGAGGCAGGTTTGGGTTCGTGCATTTGAAAAGGTAGATAGTGTAGGTAGGATAATGTGGGTGTTGAATACCACACGAATAGGCGGGTTAACACAGAAGGCGAA
This sequence comes from Pinguicula moranensis, assembly GCA_028565015.1. Taxonomy (NCBI): domain Eukaryota; kingdom Viridiplantae; phylum Streptophyta; class Magnoliopsida; order Lamiales; family Lentibulariaceae; genus Pinguicula; species Pinguicula moranensis. The sequence goes on along the minus strand of JAOWBN010032851.1, from coordinate 9,431 downwards.
CGTGGTTTGCTATTCAAGGCCAAGGGTACAATTGCCTAAGAAGGGGACGGAGCAGTGAAGTACCAGAAGTGAGGGACATCGAATTTAGCCAGACAAAGGAGGAGCTGGAGTGGCTGCACAGGGAGTTGTGTGGCGCATCTGATTGGAGTTCCAAGAGAACAGGCTCAGAAGGAGATTAGAGGTCGAGAAGTTTTGGAGAAGGTAAAGGTTTCGTTAATCTCAGAAGGTCAGGTGCTGATCCAGATGAATACATTAGAGGAGTTGGGCATATTCCAAAGGCCGGAGCAACGGTGGGGAGATAAAGGGATATTGGAAATTCGGCCGTGGACACCGTTTGCAATTCCTCATCCAAACGACACCTGGCTCTCGCTCTCGGGCGCTCTGGTCATGCGCTGGTCGGAGCGGTTCTTCAAGGAGATCACGGCGGGGTTTGGTCAACTATTCAGCTGGAGGATAGAGGGCCGGAATTCCAGGATTTTGTCACGGCAAAAGTTCTGATCCGGAAAAATAATCTAGGGCAGTCGGTTTCGTGGTCTAACGTCACAGTCCAGGGGCAAACGTTCCCGGTACTGGTGAAGGAGGAGCTAAAGCGATGGAGGAATACAGGGTCCTTGATGCCGGTGAGTGAGCGGAGCCCAGGTTTAGCAGCGGAGCTAGATCCGGAATCCTGGCCGACACTAGGTTAGGCTGGCAAGGCATCGGAAGTGGGTAGGACAGGGATCCAACGGGTTACAGGCTCCCCAAGGAATTCATGTCGAAATGCTAGCCTGTCGTTGGATAGAGAAAGGGAACAAGTTGTGACTGTTGATGGGACGCAGGGGCCAGTTCGTCATCAACGGGCGTACTAGTCAAAGAGGGGGGACAAGGTCAACACAAGGACAAGCAGGTACAGGGAAAGGAAGTTGGAGGGGTGAGTGGAGAGATTCAGGAGATCCATGAGCAAATGGGACCGTCTCATCCAACTGCAGGAACTAATGGGAATGAGGAGAACCATGGGCCGGTGGAGGACACAACGATGCAAGAGACACCAATGGTAGACGAAGGGACGGGTTTATGCAGGGACTAGGATCCGGGTGGGCAAACGCCGTTGAGTCCAGTACCTCATGGGAGGATCCAGGAGGATTCAGAGGAGGGACAATGCACTGGCTCGTGGAAGAGGAGCTGCGGAATGCACTACAAAAAGAGGATTAAGCCAAAGAAACACTCAAGGGCGGAAAAAGAGGGGACAAAATCAGTGAGTAGGCCGGTCGACCCCGAGGGAACGGCTTCGTACCGCAACTTTTTTTTTACATGAATCTTCCACTTATTTAAATGATGCTCTTTAGGTGAGAGCCGAAACCTTTACAAAAGTCCGGCCTTACATGAGAATGCCCCAAAGGCTCTACCAGAAAAGGCTCGTTAAAATCATCAATCTCATCTATTCAGCTCACTTTCCTCCTCGTCCGCCACAAGGCTAGACTGGTCATCCTGCAGATCAGGGGCTGCTATCTGCAGTTGGTTCAGTACCCACCGTATTCTGGCCTCCTCCTGTGCACTCTTCTTCTTAGTACGTTTAATATATGTCCTCGAGAGGGGATCCAATCGGTTCCCAGTACTTATCCGAGTTGTCTCCAACGTCTGGTCGGTGACTGATGTGCTTTTCTTTCCCTCTACCAGCTGACAATTCATCTCCGGTTATTTCAGGAACTTCTTCGGTTGTCTCAATTCGAGATTTGTTGTCCTCTGCCCCAAGGGTATCCGTGGGGCTACTTGTTTGCAATGGTTCTGAATCCCCAGCAGATTTAGTGTCATTTTGAGGTTCTGCGACATGCAACAGCTGCCCTATTGCCTCAACTCGCGCCACCTCCTCTATGCCCTGGGCAGCCACCGCTGGGACACGTACTTGCGCACCTAACGTTGGCCACTCACTATCCTCTAGTGTTGAGTCACCCGATGCCGGCTGTGGTCGGATGGTGTCCAGGGCCTTTTTCCACGCCCTAGTTTCCTCTTTCACCTGGATCGGATAACAGCCTATCTCTGTTTCCAAAATTAGATTCGGTGCCAAGATTTGGGGATTTTTCTTCCGCACCAAAAGTCTCACCGTATCAAAGTCCCGAAACTCCGTACGGCTCTCCTTCACCTGAAGAAGCTGCCCAATTGGGCCAGTGAGCTCTCTGAAGATACGAATATACCAACACTGCACTGGTATTCCTGAGAGACGCAGCCACCGGTCATGAGGTTGCGCCGCTGCTTCTGGCGACCATTGTCTCAGATTTTTGAACTCCTTCGGTGCCCACTTTGGCGTCTCCTTCTGAACGAGCCGCATCTCTGCCTCTGATTCATTGTGAATTAGAATCTGGGTCCCGGGCATCAGCAATACCTTCACCTTTTCCAAGCCTAGAGTTCCTCGCATTTCTTGAACCAACTGGGCTCTTGGGAGACCCTGCAGCGTAGCGACGAGGCACCACTGAAGCCAAGCCGTCTCCTCCTTCGTTGGACTAGCAACGATTTTGACTGTTTCTGGCTGCTTTGCCCCTATGGTCACGGCCGTTGTCCGCTTCAGTGCCTGTATCTCGGCCGCCTTCGAGAAGCCAACGTTCGCTCGTAGATGGAGATCATCAATTCTCAGCAGATTTAGCTTACCCATTGTTCTACCGTTACTTTCCAAATAGTCCTGTAATGGACGAAGCCGAATCTCTGTCCTAACTTGTCAAGCTTCCGCGGGATGAACACTCAATCCACTTCTCCGAAGTCTTCAAACATTGGGCGCAGGTCATCCTCATTCTTCCCTTCTGGGAAGTTAGTAAAGAAGGAGACTCCCTCGTCCCTCAAGGTTTTGGCATCGATCCAATTTTTTCGCGCAGCCCTGAGATTCTTAGTTCCGCGGCTATCACTGATTTCAAGTTTTCCGGCCTCAGGCGCCAGCAGAGGGTCACCCACCGGCAGGGGGTTGTGGAGGAGCAGTGGGGTAACCCCTTCCGCTTGTAATGTCTGCTCGCCAATCCATTTCTGCGTTCCCGTCTTTGGGCCCGTCGGATGCTTATTCAGTTTTTTCTCCTTTTCAGTTTGCTCTGGCACCGTCTGTGGGATGGGAACTGGATCTGGGTTGTGTGTGGGGACTGATTTCGTCCCCGCCGCCGCCGCCATCAAGGGACGGCCGATGCGAGGGTGTGTACGTGTGCGAGTGAGACAGTGGGTGCCTAGAGAGAACCGAGAGAGTTTGGGTGGAGAGAGAAAATTATTTGCAGAATTGAAATAATGTTGTTGAGGATAAATAATGTTGCTTTTGTGGGATTAAATTAGATTCAAAAGTTCCTTCATGGTTAAGATTGATCGGTGATATAGGTCCTTTGTTGACATCTCCATGGATTTGAATTTTTCAGTGGGTACCCATAAGCTATTCTGAAAATCAACTCCGCAAGTCCGGAGAGCAACTGAATATCTCTTTGCCTCAAGAACCAACACATTGATAGTATGAAACCCAAATTTCAATATTTCGCATCATTTTATGCGAGTATCAGCTAATACATAGAGCCTTCCTTACATTTTTCTGTTAATATTCACTACCTTCTTCCATCATCACAATATGACTAATCTACCATCTTGTGTCATGGTCCTGCATGCAATGATTTTGAAACTGAAAACTTCTTACTCTTTTTAATCTCTCCTATTAGTGAACCTCTATAGTTCAATTGGAGTGATCAATTCCTTATAAAATTCATATAATTATGTGCTTCTTGATTGAAGGTTATAAGTCGTGGAAAGAAAATTGTGAAAATCAATTCTTCTTTCCATATTTTTTTTTGATAAATTTCCATCCATTTATTCACATGGCTCTCTTTAGGTGAGAGTTAAAACCTTTACAAAATAGGCCAAAGGCATTCATGGTAATTGCTCCTTGTTCCGGTAGGTTGAGGATGCCCCTGATGTTACCTGCTTGGCTAATAGGTCCGCTATAGAGTTCCCTTCGTTGAATTGGTGCAACACTTGTAGTCTTATACTTAGTGCTTGTGCTTTGAATGCTTTCCAATAGTCCAAGAGGTACCACGGTACACGAGTTCGTTGTGATCCAATTAACTAGCAACATGGATTCATTGCTTAACTTAACCCATCCTGCAGGTGGTTTTGCCCAGTGGACAATCTTAAAGCTGTCTCGAGGGTTTAAACTTATGGGAATGTCTAGCTATTGCCTCAAGTGCACGTCCTACATCTGCATTTTAAAATTCTTGTTAGTCAGTGCTGCTAGCTAAGCTAGTGTATTCCTTACCTTGCGCCAGATCTGCTCATCAATTTGGTGTATACCTTCGAACCTAGCTCTGCACCTGCTCCACCAGAGATACCATGTTAGTAGAGTAGGGATGAGTAGTGATAAAGAACCTTGGAAACTTGATTTCTTGGTGATCATTCGCCATTGTGATATCCTTGCCTTCCATCCAATGGAGCTAGCAAATGTCACCCCCATGAGTTGAGCAGCTCTGTTCAAGAGACTGCAGGCCAGAGAGGAATCCAAGAGCACATGGTTTGTGGTCTCCTGGCAGTGATTGTTACAGCATTGACAACGTGAGGCTAGTTGGATGCCTTTGCTTAATTCTCATCCATGGGCAAGCATCCATTCCAAGCTTTCCATGAACATAAACTAACTTTGGTTGGCAAAGCCTTGTGCAAGAGTACTTCATTCATCAGTGTTGCAGCATACCTTTCCCTTGTTTCCCACGTTGTTTTCACTGAAAACTTACCACTCTGCTCAGGTTTCCAGATGACACCGAAATATGATCTGAAGTCTTGCGGTTTAGCAACTTGTAGAAGCTATTGGGCTGCCAATATAAGTATTCTGAGTTCGCTGTTACATGATCAAGTTGAGCCCATGTCCTCTATAATCAAGAGTGCCCATTGCACCAAGAATACTTCCTACCACTAAGCTTTAGGTCAACTAATGCACATCTATGAATGCTCTGGTTGAATTCCTGCATGGACAGTGATGCTCGGGGAGCCCTCCTTTTCTTTCACTGTTGGATCTAATGACATTGAAGTCTCCTAGGACAATCCATGGAAGGCGAGTGGGGATAGAGCTCCCTTCTTCTTACTGAAAGACACTTTGCGTACACAAATGTAACAATAACATCCATCCCCTCACATTTCTATCTTCCTATAATTGCTTGCTCATACCTGCTCGGGATTTGGAAGGCATCTTCTTCCTTCCACAGTATCTACAGCTTCACATATTGATCAACATTGGTGGCTAAGTAGGGTAGGCCAAGTGTGTGTGACAAACCACTTATTCTATTCTTTAAGTGAAAGGGTTCTGCAATTGCCAAGACCCTCACTGAGTGGAGCCCCACCTATTATTTCAGATGTGGCTTGGCTCTCTCCAAGCCTCTGCTACTCCAAAAAAGGATTTTTCTAGCCATGGATCAAAACTAGACATGACTTGTCTTGTAGCTCTCAATCTGCTATCTAGGGTTGTGCCTTAATAGATTTGTAGGACTTTGGTGGATTGGATACCCTAGCTGATCTACGCAGTGCCTTGGGTGATCCGTTATATCCTTTGGTTGAGTTAAAATCATACAGTTTCCTGCCTCCAAATATTGTGCTTTAGCTAATTACTTTTCCTTCAGATTCTTGCTTCTGTCTCATTAATGTCCATCAAACACCAGAATCTCCCAATATCACAGTCTGGCTCTGTGTCCAGATGTTGATGTTCCATTGATCAATGTCATTGAGCCTATGGAGTTTTGAGGGTTCCACTCCAATATTCAATTTAGCTGTGTCCGGCAGAACCGGTGTTTCATCCTTAGATCATTTCCTCTTGCTTCGTTTGGCGTATTTATTAGATAGGTTGTCCAACCTAGCACCCACTGGAGAAGGGCTTAGTTCCTTTTGGCCAGCCTCGAGAGGAGTAACAGCAGCCTCCCTAAGAGTAACAACAGCCTCTAGAGGAGTAAAAACAGTCGGCGAGGAACCTAGTTTCTTAGTTCCAGCCTCCAAAGGAGTAACAACAGCTTCCAGAGGAGGAGCAGCATCCGGCGAGGAACCTCCTAGTTCCTTAGTTCCAGCCTCCAGATGGCGGTCGGCAAGTATGTCACCCCCTCTTTCCTTGACTTCAATTCCACCTCTGTGATGATGCCCAAAGTGCTGGGGAGAGGGCAGTCCGGCTCTGACAGGTCTGTCACCAACGGCTACTCCTCTGTCATGATCGTATGTGGGATCTTCAGTGCTATACTTGTAGCTTCCGTCAGTTCTACAGGTGTGCAAAGCTCCGCACACCGCTCCTTCCCTGTTGTCCCCGCATTTTGTGTTTGCCCTGTTCGTCTCAGAGCCGATCACACACCATCATCCAACAATGCCGCATTTTGGCCCCCTAGATTCCTCCAGTGGTTCAAGACTCTTTTTCCGGATTTTGGGTTCTTCTCTCACCTGAATCGGATAAGTACCCGCCGTCATCACCAATGTAATATTAGGCACCACCGGATTTGGGCTTTTCTTCCGAACCAGAAGTCTCACTGAACCATAATCCTGGAATTCCGTTCGCCTCTCCTCCATCCACATTAGCTGCCAAAGAGGCTCTACCAGTTCCTTAAAAATTCGTTGATTCCAGCACTGCTCTGGGATGCCTGACAAGCACGCCCATCTATCATTTGGATGGGTTGCCGTGTGAGGAGACCATCGATGCAGATCTGCAAGCCCGAACTGCCATTTAGATTCTGCATTCAAGAAAGCATTCATCTCCAACTCCGATGTGGACTAGTATCTGTATGCATGGGAGCAGAGATACCTTAATATGAGATAGTTCTTGGTTTCCCCGAATCTCACGGACTATATGCTCTCGTGATATTCCTTGCAGCGTGGCCACCAAACACCAGTCAAACCACTTGGTTTCCGTCAGAGTTGGGTCAGTAACGATTGTGGCCTTTTCTGGGGGTTTTCCTTCCGGCTCCGCCTCTGATCTTCACTGGGCCGGATCTGTACGGGGCGGATTAGTCGTCGCCTTTTGGTGTGGCTTACCGTCATCGCGTTCAGCCTGAGCATTGTCGGGAAGTTAGTGTAGTAGAAAGCGACGCCTTCCTCCCGTAGGATGCATGGGTCAATCCAATTCTGTCTCCATGCCCTGGAGCTTTTCGCCAGCGGAGGGTTTTCCCCTGGGATCTGCTGGGTTTTCCCCTTCTGCTCCGACGCCGATAGTAAATCCACGGCTGGGGTGGGGGAGATTCCGCCGCCATCGGGTGTAGTGTGTGCAGAGGCACCTTGAGAAGTAGAGAGAACTAAGAGAAAAAAAATTAGTGAGAGAAAATAGCCATTGCGACTCGCTTGGTTGAAACACCTTTGTTTCCTCCGGCTTCTTTCTCTGTTTCAGCCTAATTCATCTTTACATATGACAACCTAAAGATATTTAGTAACTTGACTTAGGTTCTGGTGTGGAAAATCAGACAAAAGTATTGTATCCGAGATTTTCCATCTTATGAGAATACGCCATTTGCTATTCAAAGTTTCTTCGTTGCTATTTATGAATACTTTCAAGCAGTACAAAGGATCTGCATTGTTGTTTTTGTGACCAAAAACATACATGTATGGGAAATAAGACTAGACTGGTGTTCTTAAAAGAAGAAATACTGCTTTGTATTCTGCATCGATTTAGAAATTGTTCACTTACCAATGCGCATTTCTTGGCGTCAAACTTGGATCGACAATCCCAAATGAATTTGAAAGTAATTCGGGTTTATTGTTTGATGTTTCTGAATTGTCTTGCAAGAGTTATGGTCTTCCTCATAATGTCTTCTAGTTAACACTTTTCTCATTCCACAGAATCATATGGACGTTTTGGTTGTGGTGGACTCCAAAGATTATCCAGCACTCCTTGAGTATCTCAAAGAAAAGCAGGATGACCAACTGTTTCGAAGAAAGCTGGCTTGGAAGGCTTTTCAGCATGTTGCTTCTTATGACTCTGCAGTATCAGAATGGTTATGGAAGCAGACTGGGGGAGGTATGGTTTCGTGGATTAGTTCTCGTGACATCCAGCTGATCAAACTTACTGTTTTGTAATGATATGAGTTTTTCATTGAAGTTTCAAGATACCAGAATAGTCTCCTGTGCAGATGTAGAACAAGTCATTTGAGACTAATTAGATTAGATTGCAAAGTAGGGTATGTACACTCGTAGAAATATGTTATAAAGACAGGATGTCTTCTCATGCGTGTACCTCTATTGTCTTCATAGATATGTTTCCTCCCAGCCTGACAGTACCTTTGTCCCTCATGAGTTCGCTTCGTTATGGTGAAAACCCCCATCAGAAGGCTGCATTTTATGCTGACAAGTCTCTGGCGGAGGTAAATGCTGGTGGCATTGCTACTGCTGTTCAACACCACGGAAAGGTATGATTCTCTAGTAATTGAATATGATCATCTTTTGTTTCTTCATTATCTTTGAGAACCTATGTATTTCTCTGTGTGAGCATGTGTATGTATGCATGGACCTGGTGTTTGTAGTCCGTGTCTGTTGATCCTGACCTTTTTTTTGCTTCCTACTTCTGTCTTCCAAGATTACATAACTTATCCGGGCGTGGCATTTTGGTAAATTTTGTGTATTTTTTTTCTCTAAGTATATTTGATATAGTGATGTGCTGGAGCATGTGTTTTGGCTGGCAAGTCCCTTTAATGATTTTGCCGAATGTGCTTAGTTGTGAAACCATGAGGACTGGGTTGCCAGAAAGTACTGATCTAGTTTTTCTACAGAAGGTAAAGGATGGCCAATTACTGCATATTAGTTATCTGTTTCTTTGTTCAGCTTTCTGTTCATCCACTTCTGGCTTTGTCATTATGTCGCTGGAGCTTAGCATACATGATGAACCAATTGAAATGTGAATCACTCTTTGTCACCTCTCCTCCTAACTGATATCTCTTTTCTGCAGGAGATGTCGTACAATAATTATCTAGATTCTGATGCAGCTTGGAACTGTGTATGCGAGTTTACTAAGCCAACCTGTGTGATAGTGAAGCATACAAATCCTTGTGGAGTGGCATCGCGTGATAATATTGTGGAAGCATACCAACTAGCTGTAAAAGGAGATCCTGTTAGTGCTTTTGGTGGCATAGTTGCCTTCAATGTTGAAATCGACGAGGTAAGATCAATCTTTATTTTTTCTTTGCCATTTCCAGTTGGAAGGATGATGGCTTCTGTCCTGGCCATCTTCTTTACTTCTGACTTCATAACTTCATAATTTCCGTGTCTACACTATCAGCAAAGGTGTGTAGGATGAACGTTATTGTTGCGATTCTTCATTGCTAAGCCTTCTTAATGTAACACCAATGCGTTTGGCAGGCTCTGGCAAAGGAAATCAGAGAATTCAGGAGCCCAGCAGATGGTGAGACTCGCATGTTCTACGAGATTGTCATTGCTCCGAAGTACTCAGAAAAGGGACTTGAAGTACTTAAAGGAAAGTCCAAAACTTTGAGAATCCT
>JAOWBN010032840.1:0-10231 GCA_028565015.1 Pinguicula moranensis | reverse complement strand
CGTTTGGGGAGAGGTGCCATTTTGCTCATGGAGCAGAAGAATTGCGCAAGTCTGGGATGTGAGCTTTTCTTCTGTGGTGGAGTTCAACTTTGGCCTTCTTGTAATGTTTTTTTCATTTGCTTTGTAGCTTACGTTCGTTCTCGGTTGATCAAACAAATTCTGTTTAATTGATTCTTTATAATAATAGTTGTAACAAAAATGAACCTAAATATTTTTAAATGTTGGGATAATAAAAATTATGAAACGATTATTTATTCATACATATAAACTGGGCTGGACTCTTAAATCGGTAATGAATTGTTGGGCGAAAATTAGACAGAATAATAGAATAATTATTATTATTATTGTAAATACAAATAAATATATATAAATTTGTATTGATTTTGACGTTTCATGATTTATGTCTATTGTAAACCTCTCTATATAGAGAGTCCAATTGAAAATAATATACAGACTTTTGACCAGCATTCTAATCTCTCTTTTTTTTACTCGCAATTTTTTTATATTATAACAATTCTATCATTACATGCTGATTTATTAAGTAAATTGCGAACTTGGCGAGTGTAATTCCAACTCTCCAACTGCCTTTTTCTTCTTAAATGGGTACCAATAATAAAGGTGTGATCTTTTTTCCTTCTAATAATTCGCCTCGTTTTTTCGTTGTTTTTCCTTCTCTCTTGTTTCATGCTGCTGTTTCCTTATGGCCATCTCATTATAAGCAGTTACAAAAGTGGAGGACAGAGGAGGGAAAAAGGGTGCGGCCATGGGGAAGACAGAAGCAAAAGAACATAGTGGAACATTGAAAAGGCTTGAAGAAAAGGTGTTTTTCCGATTTTCCTGATTTTCAAAATTTTAACTTCGCTCTTCTTTTCGGCGTATGTTTGCTTTGATTGTTGGAATGCTTGGGAAACTTGGAATTGGGCTTTACCGAGGCATTGACTGGTATTTCATGCTATTCTTACTAGTCCCAGTTTCCGGGAGCTTGAATATCAGTTTAGCAGATGTTTTGTTAAGATTCTTTATGATCTGACTTGAAATTTGGCCATAGTTGTATTACATTTGTTTTCACAATTCATGTATGCAGAACCCAGAGTTCTATGAATTCTTGAAAGAACACGACAAGGAACTTTTCGAATTTGATGAAGAGGACCTGGATGTGAGTCCATTGACCTTTATCAAATACATGATTGGTATTCAATGATCTAAAAAACATGATTGCTGCTCATAACAATTTGATTACTTGAATTAATGCAATTACTTAGGATAATACTCATACTCATGCGGAGGAGGAGAAAGAAGAAGCTGAAGTTGATGATACTAATCATAGTGAGTGAGATGGTTGATACTTGGTGTAATGCAATCCAAAATGTGCCGAAACTTGCAACTGTTCGTTCTGTTTTGGGCTGGTTCAGGGTATCGGTACATCTTCTTCCGTGGGACCATCTAAAATCGATCATCCACCTATCGACTTGAAACTTGATGGTCAGGAGACCTACTATAACTGGGCACTACGGGTTGAGAGGGACCTAGAAAATAAAGAAATACGTGGTTTCCTGGAAGAGAAAGAGTGCAGTGATGTTGCGAACACTTTTAAGTGGAAGGCCACACAGGCCACTTTATGTGGGCGGTTACTGAATTCGATGACTCATGAGATCTCTTCTTCAGTAGAAAATCTCAAGGTTGTGAGGGATATGTGGATACGATTGAAGGAAGATTATTCTGGCAAGGAGAATCAGTTGAGAAAGTTTCGGATCCGATTACAGATAGATGCTGAGATACAGAGGGGCAGACCTATGCAGGAGTACACTATTTGTCTGCGAAGATTTTGGGCATCTTTGGAGCACTTTCAGCCCCTAGCAGGCTGTTCTGCTGACTGCCCCAGTCGGAAGATTCAGGAAGAAGAAAAGACGATGAAATTTTTGAAAGATGTGGACCCGATCTATCATACACGGCGATCGATCTTGCTGGGTAAGCAAACTATTCCCCCTCTGAGTGAGGCCATTGCTGCGATGTTATAGGAGAATACCCGACTTCAACTACACGAGACTGAGCAAACTATTCCCCCTCTGGGTTATGGCAGTCTATGCGGATGACATGATTATCACATGTGATGCTGAGAGTGAAATAACAGAGCTGAAGGTGAGACTGAGCAAAGAATTCGAGGTGAAAGACTTAGAACAGATGAGATACTTTCATGGCATAGAGGTAGTTCGAGGGCCCGAGGGGATAACCTTATGTCAAAGGAAGTATGTCTAGATTTGCTCAATGAGACAGGTATACTAGGTTGTAGACCTACCAAAGTACCAATCAAGCAGAGAGTGACTTTGAGTGTTGATGCTGGCGAACAAGTTGACAGAAAAATATATCAGAGATTGGTGGGACGACTGATTTACCTGAGCCATACCCGACCTGACATATCGTTTGCTGTGAGTGCGGTAAGCAGGTACATGCATCACCCTATAAAGGGTCACATGGATGCAATTATCAGATATTGAGATACTTGAATAGTGCACCAGGAAAGGGGTTGACCTTTCGGAAGAACGGGCACCTGAGCATTGAGGGATATTGTGATTCATATTGGGCTAATCGTGCTGATGACATAAACTCCACATCTAGATACTGCGTATTTGTAGGAGACAATTTAGTTTCCTGCAAGAGCAAGAAACAATCTGTGGTTGCCCGTTCTACAGCTGAAGCAGAGTACAGATTCATGGTCTTGAGTGTTACTGAGATGATGTGGTTGAGGTCACTTCTGATGGAGTTGAAAATGAGTGAGGGAGTACAAATGCAGTTATGATGTGATAACAGGTCAGCTGCCAACATTGCAAACAATCCAGCTCAACATAACAGAACCAATCATGTGGAGATTGATAGGTTCTTCATCAAAGAAAAGCTGACTAGTGGACTCTTAGAGCTGAGATATGTGACTACCAAGGAGCAGATTGCTGATTGTCTCACTAAGAGTCTTAGGCCAATAGATATGTATAGACTTTGTAACAAGATGGGCTTGATCGATATCTTTCGTCCATTTTGAGGGGGAGTGTTGGTATTTGATATTAAATAGAGTTATGATTGAATAGAGTTCTATAGGAATTATAGTTCGAGAGTCAGTTAGGGTTTGAGTTGTAGTGCTATATATACCCCAATGAGTTATTCTAAATAAAGTACGAGTTTCCATATTATTTTATGCACATATTATAACCAGGTGAAAGTGGTTGTCTCAATACCTGTTATACCTTTTATAATGTGTTATATAATTCAACTCCCAAGCTCTCAACTGGAAGCTATGTGAAACACATGAATTCTGTTTCTTTTACTTTGTACTAGTCATTTGTGTGCTCGTAATCTTTTGTTGTAATCCTCGCCTTTCCTTGGGTTTGCAGTCTATAGTGAAGTTTATAATAATTGAATTAATTAGGTTTATGTTTCCAATCAGTGATCCATGCTCCGACTATGGAGTTTTTCGTACTAGGCTACAATCTGGCCTTTTCTATCTATTGGTTAATCATGTATGCATGTATGCAATTCAGGGAACTAAACCCTTTGCCTCGATGCCAAGACTTGATTAAGTAGCCCTGAAGTGCCTCAAAGGTGCTTCTGCGTCAAAACAACTGATTGCAATTTTCTTTCAAATCTTTTCATTGATCCTCATCATTGATTTGGGTTGGGTTTGGTTTGAGCTAAAATATACTTGTTGAACTGCAGTTGAATCATGTTTTATGCAGAATTTTTCTAGTTGCTCTTCATTTATGGGGTACGGGAAGTGGTGTAATGCCTGTTGCTTCCTTTTTGTTCTTAAGAGATGTTTGTGTTCGCATAGGTTGACTGCCTGTATGATTGCAGCAGAGGAATGTATAAAGCTTACGTCATGAATTGCCAGTTCATTAATTCTGCAAAGTTGCAGCACATCCAATTCCTTAGTGTTGGAACAATGAATTCTGGCGGCTAGCAGACAACACACACCAAAGTAAAAAAGCACGGGGGCCGCTGCAAGGAGTAAAGTCAAGCAGACAAGTACGCCTCATTTATTGCATTTATTACTGCTTTCATGATTTGTCTATTACGCATGCGAGCCGTTTGTATTAAAGAGGGGTAGTTGTAAACCTTCTCTTTAAATGGGCAAAATCAATGTAAGGAACACAGTTGGAAGATTCAATAACAAAATAAAGTTTCTCCCATTTTCATTTTACAATTAATATAAACCAATTTATAAAAGATTGTGGGCTTGGGCCCATTTACTGTTGGGCTGGGTACATTCCTGAGCCCATTTACTGTTGGGCTGGGTTCTGGGCTGGGTCCAGTCTTGAGCTCCTTTACTGTTGGGTCGGGTCTACTAAATTTAACACTCCCCATAAAAAGTTGCCTTGTTAGTTTGGCTAGAACAATCTTGGGGGCTTGGAACATGGAAAAGTAATACACTGGGAGGTGAGTGAGAACATTTCTTAGCGCACTATCCTCCCTCCGAAAGTTAGCAGTATGATGTAATTCCTGCAGGAACAAAGCCTTTGTGGCATTGCACAACCATACCGCATTCTTTATCTCTTCTTCTATGAATAACATCTCATTTGCCCATCTGACAATCTTCTTTGTAGTTGAAAGTCCATATGTAATGTATTATCCTGTTATATCTCTTTAAATTGATTTTGAAAGAACTCCCTGAAACCATTTTTCACCCCTCCAACTGAGTCTATCCACTGGTCATTTACATATAAACCTTTCACAACATTAAATCTCATGTTTCCTTCCACTCGTATATGGATGTATTTAGAGTTAGAATTGCATTCCTTAGTCCATTTAGATCTTGATTAGGGATGAGCAAAAATACTAAAAATTTGTTAATATCGAGAAGTTTATTGATACAGATGTGAAAACTGACTTTTTTTTGTATTTCAATATTTTGATTCGATATTGATATCAAAATACCATTACCAAATTTTTTTGATATGGTATCGGATTTTATCGATTCGGTATCGATAATATCAAAATATGGATATATTATTTTGATTTTTTTTAGAAGTCACTTTTTATTTTTTATTCTTAATTGATAAAAAAATTATTAAAAACATTAAAAAAATTTAAAAAAACTATTGGTATTTTGGTATTATTGATACCGAATTAAAGTACATTTATACAGAATTTTTGGTATTTTGGTTCGATATTGGGACCAAAAAACCATTACCGAAAATTTTTGGTACATTCTGCTCATTGATTGCTCACTCCTAATCTTGATTGTTGGAAGATCATTGCATCCTTTAGCCTCGATAGGTCCTGTGGTAATATTCACTTCTACTTTTTGTCTGTTTCATTGGCCTTCGTCAAAATTAACTCATCATAAGACTAGATCATATAGTTATCCTAAATATGTTTGTCTAGCTCTCCATATTTAGTTTTGTTCCACTGTAGTAGCTTACTCTTTGTGTGTTCCATTCACAGGAAACCAACGTTTTGAGCTTCTAATTAGCAAACCACATATAATAAAATTTAAAGGGCTTATAACCCAAATTTCTGGCATCATCTAGTAAAAGAAGTGGTGTGTGGTCTGAGACTGTTCTTGGTTGATTGAGTTAGACCTTACCATTTATCTAACCACCATTCACTTACCATATATCTTATCTATCTAGCCCACTAGGGACCCCCAAGCCCCCTACATCCGCCCATGAGCTAACCACATATAATAAAATTTAAAGGGCTTATATAGAGGTAGGAAAAAGGGTCGGGCCAAACGGGTCCGACCCATTTTACCCGTTTCAAAACGGGTCACGGCCAGCCTGCCCGTTTAATAAATGGGCAACGGCGTGCTTGTGTAACGAAACGGGCGGGCTGAAGCTCGCCTGTTTCGTTACTGGGGCGGCGCAAGTTTTGATTAAAAACATGCGGGCAAGCCCGCCCAACCCGTTATATTCGCTAGTTTAGGCCTTTGGGCCTTTAGGGTTTAGCCGCAAGCTTAGGGCCCGCGTTGCTTCATTGACAGTCGTTCGTCAAGGCTCAATCGCTCAGCTCCTCACGTCTCTCGCCGCAGGCCGAAAGAAGAAGTCGCAGACCACACTCACGCCGCACGAACAAGTCGCAGATACTGGTAAGATGCTTTCTTGAGCACTGTATTAGGTTATGCATTTTTTTAGATACCAAAAATGTTTTATGAGAATCTTGTACTGGTGATTTTGTTTATTAATTCCGGCTGCTTTGTTTATCAATTGGACAGGTAATTTTGTTTATCAATTGAGCACTGTAAAATCAAAATGTTGTTGGGTGCTGGCAAGTCATACTGGAACTGTTCTAGTATGCTTGTGTAGAGTATATCATCCGTGTATTTTGACATAGATTTTTGGGTGTTGCTTTGCCTATCATTTGTCATCTGGATGATTCTCATTGATGAGTGTTCTTTCCACACCGTACTTTGCCTAAATTTATACCATTGACGAGTGTTCTTTGTTTGAAACTTTGTAGAATCTGTTCATTTAAGCACAGTGTGGCAGATTTTTGTTTACCTCCTTATTCAATTGAATTGAGCACGGTGTGGAAGATTGTTTACCATAATTGATAAACAATTGATTTCTGTATATCAACACAAGATTGAATCATGAATGCCTCCTTTTGTCATGAAGATCCTTATCGGAAACATACTACACAAATCAAACCGAGTTAGCATTGGAATCAATTTAAAAGGTTTAATTAAACTTCTTGTTTTCTGCTCAATGTCTATTTTCCTTAAATTTCTGGTATCATCTAGTAAAAGACGTGGTGTGTGGTCTAAGACTGTTCTTGGTAGGATTGATTGAGTTAGACCTTGCCATTTATCTAACCACCATTCACTTACTATATATATTATCTATCTATATTTTTTCACCTCCTCGATTAAAATAGGCTAAAGTTTCCTATCACTGGCAAATCGATGAGCTCAACTTAGTATATGAATGTGTTAAACTCTGTTGTCTCTCTATTGTAGAGAAAGTGTTTATGCCTTCTTACTCCAGTGGGCTTCTTTCAACATTGAAGTCCCCCAACACGCAATATCTATTATGCTGTAATGGTTGTATTATTTATAATGTCTATCCACATAAGTATTTTGTACTCGAGATGGCAAGAGGAGTAGACCACTATAAAACACAACTCCACTTCAATACCAATTGCCCCATTAATCATCCAATTGTTTGACATTGTGAACCATCAATCATCCAATTGTTCGGCATTGTGAAGGTGTTGATTGCTGTGCTTCTAGTTGCAAAAAATGCCTCCTGAATCTCCAAGTGCCATTTTGTAGACCATTTCAAAACTATCATGTCGCCATAGTCATGTCACTAGATTTCTCTGAGTCAAGTGAGGATTGATCTGATTGAGGGTTCTTTGATTCTCCCCCCAAGCCCCCTCGCTGACTGCTTTGCTTCCAGTGGCACAAAAAAATATCGTTGAAAAATACAACATCAAATTGGCAAAGATAACATAAATAATTCAACTACTATGGCAAGGAAGAATGAGGAAAAACTAGTAGCACTGGGTATTCTAGTTACCAAAATGCATAAACTTACTCATGTCTAGTTAACAACAAACACAATTCTGAAACAAATCGTGAAATTGAACAAAATAATAGCAATTTCTAAATGACGTGGGAGCACATTAACTAAAAAATATATAGAACCCAACATAAAATCAGCGAGCTCATGCCCAATATCACGGGCAGGCAATTGATTTAAGACAACAGAATGATGTCCCAACCTTAAAATGAACTCTGAGATCGGATCCCCTTGCCTTAAGCTGCAAGCCAAAAAAACTAGACTGTTACAAGATAACTCTACCAAAATGTTGCAGCAACCATTCTTTGGTAGTCATGTTACGAGTTCATGAATATCCATGAACTCGAATATTCATATGTAGTTGGTTGTTCGGACGCACACAAAATCAGACAGACTAACCGTGAAAACAATGACAAAATCAAGCATAGTATTGACGACTAGAACCAAAACCGAATTAGCAGTAATGAACAATAGACTAGAAAGATTACATTTTGTGATATTATTAGGCTTGAGTACTTAACCTACAAAAAGGATAACTAAAATCAAATCTAAAATATCAAATAAAGAGAGTGAAGAGCGTAGGCGACAGAGAGAAGGTCAAGTACCACTATCTCTTTTGCTCCGGCGGTGTTCTGGCTATGGTTTTCACGAGAGGCGAAGCGAAAGGAAGACTAAGTTGAATATTGCAATATATTTTATACGTACAAACATTGAGAATGGGTTGTGGTAACCCAAATTATAAAGTAGAACCAAGTTTCGCAATCGTTTGGATAAAATAAAATCCAGTTTATATTTCGATACTAGAAAAGGGATGTTGTGTTTTAGATATAGTGATAGAGTGCAACCAATAACATATTAGATAGAAAAAAGGATGTTGTGTTTTACATTATAGTTGAAAACCACAAATAAGAGCATTATTCCTTTTATTTTATCTATATTTAATACAAATTAATATATATTTTAACTTTAGTACTTATTAGAGAGGTTAATTAATAGCAATCAAAAGGATCGTCGTTTGGATTCCATGTGGTAAAGATTTATTGCCGGGGACGTTTGAAAAGCAGTATCTATTAATCAAACATAAACCAAGGTGCGGACGCAGGGGGTCCGACCCTCACTGCATCCGGGGTATAATTTTTATTTCAAACTCTCTTGGGTATCTTTCAATAACAATGTTGATAATTTTGATTTACGGTTTAGGGTTTTATTTTGAATTGAATTTTTTTATTTCAATTATTGTTGTCTCGATTCTATTCTATAAATCTATTTTATGTTTGTTTTTTATCTCTGTTTAATAAACCTAATCTAATAGTGTAAATCTATTTTGAGAATTATTTATATAAACAAATTAGGTAGTATAAATAAATTAATTAACTTTTATTTTTCTTATCATTGTTCGAATTGGTAAAATTATTATTTTTCATAACTGTTGAACAAATAAATTATTTTTTTCGCCGCCTTAAAATTTTTATTTATGCCTCTTAAATTTTTCCATGTCCCCTCTGAAATATTTTTTATATGCCCGGCTAAAAACGCTTTTTGGCCCCCTTAAAAAAAAATTCTGCATCCACCCTTGCTCCAAGATATCTGAATCCTTGGCAAATGTGTCTTTCTTCTCAGCAACTATATGTGGCAACACCGCCTCCTTCCTTCGGTGCATCGCATACAAGCCAACTCAGCCTCGGGATGCAATTCAACTTCATTTCTATCACTCGCTTGTAATTTTGTTCCTTGATACAAACTCACATCCACTAATCCACCTTTAAAGCCTCCTTCTTTTCCAAATCCCTCAACCCCAAGATCTTCAATCCTCAGCCCTTAGAACAATTTCCAAGAACTGCATTTGCAGCTGGAATAGAAGCTTTTAAAACATAATCCGAGGCAAACAATGGAAAAGACGATGTCTTGTGAGCAAAATGCTCGCAAAACTTTATGTACACAAAGCGTGAATCAGTCACCAGGAAACCCAGTTTGTATGGGCTTGATATATAAAAACCTCTTCTTTGAAAAGGGTTTGTAGAATTTCTTAGACACCATATTACTTGGATGATATTGTCCGCTTAGGGACAAAACCCTCACGGGTTTGTTTTTGGGGCTTTTATCCACAAAAGGCCTCATCCAAGTAATGTTTGGTAATTCTATATAAACCCTCTACATTTGGATTTCTTTAACCCGTGTGGGATAACTTCAACAGGGTTCTAAAGAGGAGAGAAAGGACATGGAGAGACCGGTGGAGATGAGGATCTTGGCGAGGGAGGTGTTGGAAGCCCAAATGGTGTAAATTGGGTGCGCCAAGAGGTAATCTAAGGACGAATGGATGAAATGGTGGCCATCACGTCGCCGTCGAGCGTGATCTCGTGCTCGCTGTTCTCGTCGTTCGAGTCGATGTAATGGACCGTCACGTTGGCGCGCCCGGTCACCTCGATGCCGCTCTCGGGCGAGTCGCCCGGCGTGAAGCCGAGTTCGGTGACGGTCGCATCGGTGATGGTGGCGGGCGGATCCCAGTTCACGTCGCGATGGTCGAGATCGGTTTCCTGGCCGATCAGCCGGTCGCGGATACCGTCCTCGATCTGCGCCACGAATTCAGGATCGTTGAAAAGCCCTTGCAGGAACGCGCTCATGTTTCCCTCGATGTTCGGCGGTTGAATTTCCGGCGAGGCAGCATACCATTGCGCCGTGGCATCGCGCAGGCGGGCGGTTCCGCCGCCCGCCGCGAGGTG
>JAOWBN010032839.1:9408-21895 GCA_028565015.1 Pinguicula moranensis | reverse complement strand
TTGTGCAATGGTGTATTGCAGTTCAAGAAACATGCATGTGTCAAAGTCTCAAACCGTCATTATTGATTTTCCTCAAACATACACAATTGGCCACCACTTAACATGATTCACACAACCTCACAAAATAGGGAGAATTCACACAATTAAGCCATTCAACGTAGACTTTTCATACCTTACACCAAAGTACCTTATAGTCACAGATAATTAAATGCACAAATCAAAGGAACTTTCAAAGGATTGTAATGGGGCTACGGTTAAGGTAGGATAAAATATGGGCGAAGTGGGCTAAAATGCCAACAAACCATCAATGCTAGTGCACACTACCAAGTAAGAATTCTCTCAAAGTATATGATGAATTCTCGAACAAACTTCCTCCATCCGCCCTTTCGTTTTCGTTTTTTTCTTTCTTTCTTTCTTTCTTTCTCTTTTTTTTTTCAATCACTCTTTTCTTTTCCACCCCAAACTTGAGATTTGCAATGTAAGCACATAAGCTTCTTTTCCATATTTTTTTTTCTTTCGAGAGATTGACTAAGGATTCTTTTTATTTTTTTCTTTTCTTTTTTAAGTTTTATTTATTTTTGAATGGGAAAAAGCTCCACAATCACATTTTTACTATATATCTTCTCAAGTATCACCAGGAAAACTCACAAAAGTCAGCCTTATGCACCATCATTTTACCTTGTAATGTGCATCAACAATCAGATTCATTAACAGGGTCAAAAGAATGCTTAAATGATGGATATCGGCTTATATATATGGTTTTCAATAAAACATAGGGAGTTTGGTTCAATTGGGCTCAATAGGGGATAAAACAAAGGGTAAGGATATATATAAATTAGGCCAAAAGTTGTTTTACCTAAGTGCCATTCTCATGCTTTGTGCCAAAAAAAATATATGACATTACGATGACATTCAATGCAAAGAGAATTAGCACACGTAGACCGACACACTCAAAATGAAAGGGGCGAGATCATTTTGATCTCTGAATAGGCTATAAATACTCACATTTTTGTAGTGGAGCTTTTTGTGGACAAAGTGTACATTTTCATTAATTCAAGAAATAGGACTAAGACACAAGTTTTATAAGTTTAAAAATTGCAATAGACTCAAAAGGTTACAACTACATACTAAGTAATACAAGAGTAGGTTATAGCAAAGCTAAGTACTCAAGGTCATTCCCCCTTCCAACATTTAGGGTGTTAATGATACAAATTATGTAGCACCAAGAGACAGATTCACACAAGAACGCCCATATTGTGCACAGTCATGCTGAAAACTAAAAAAATTATAGCACGTCCAAGCATTGCAATACCATGATAAATCTGTCACACAGCATCACATAGCATGAAACGTAGCATATAGCAAAGTTATACAACATCCCAAACTTAAATCATGCATTGTCCTCAATGCTAGAAAAGAAAACCAGGTTAAGGATAAAGCAAAACTTCCCTGTTTCAAGTATGCTAGCATGGTATAGTGTGGCATGTGTCATCTCCCATATATAGCTTAAGTCTATGACCATTAACTTTAAAGATGTTTCCGGTCTACATATCTTTAATTTCCACAGATCCAAACCGAAACATTTTATGCACCATGAAGGGTCCAGACCAGCAAGACTAAAGCTTTCCTGGAAAAAGCTTTAGTCAAGGATTGTATAGCAATACCTTTTGGCCCTGAAAGAACTCCGTTGGGCGAGCACTCTTTTTGCTTTTCCTTTGTAGATGGCGGAGCTATGGTAAGCTTCAAGCCGGAATTCATCAAACTCATTAAGCTCCATCAATCTTTTTTTTGCTGAGACTTGATGATCAAGGTTAAGCTTTTGTAATGATCACAATGCTCTATGTTCCAATTCAAAAGGTAAGTGACAAGCCTTGCCATAAATCAATTGGAAAGGGGAGTTCCCAATAAGTGTCTTGAAAGCAGCCCGATATACCCAAAAAGTATTATCCAACTTTCTAGACCAATCTTTCCTTGAGGGGTTAACCACTTTCTCAAGAATCCTCTTGATTTCTGTATTAGATACCTCTACTTGTCCACTTGTCTGAGGGTGATAAGGTGCGGCGACCTTGTGGTTGACTCCATATTTTGTCAAGAAAGACTCAAACGCCTTGTTGCAGAAATGTGAACCCCCATCACTGATAATCGCTTTTGGTATTCCAAATCTGGTGAAAATATTCTTCTTGATGAACTTCACCACAACCATGCTATCATTAGAAGGAAGAGTCACTGCTTCCACCAACTTTGAGATAATCTACGGCTACCAAGATGTACTTGTTCCCAAAAGATGAAGGAAACGACCCCATGAAGTCAATGCCCTAGACATCAAACAACTCCACCTCTTGGATATTGTTCATTGGCATTTCATTTTGCCAATAGATGTTGCCGACCCTCTGACAATTGTCACACTGCTTTACCCATTTTACAACATCTTCGAAGATAGTTGGCCAATAAAAGCCTGATTAAAGAACTTTGAATGTTGTCTTTCTTCCTCTAAAATGGCCAACATATGGAGATTGATGACAAACCTCTAATATTAGCGGTTGTTCAATGTCAAGGACACATCTCCTAATAAGGCCATCACTGCAAAACCGAAATAAATATGGTTCCTCCCAGATATAGTACTTTGCATCATGAAGAAATTTCTTTCTTTGCTGATAAGATAGCTTGGGTGAAACCTTATTTGTCCCCAGAAAGTTTGCCAAGTAAGAATAACATGGTAATGAGTAAATTGACTTAATGGCAAAGAGCTGCTTGTCAGGAAAAGTCTCTTTGATACGCAACTGCAGATCATCTTCCTTATGTGCCTCTCTTTCCAACCTTGAAAGGTGGTCAGCTACTCCATTCTCTGCCCCATTCCTATCCTTGATTTCCAAATGAAAATTCTTGGAGGAGGAGGACCCACCTAATCAATCTTGATTTTGCATCTTTCTTCTGCATGAGGTACTTAAGGGTTACATGGTCAGTGTGGAAAACCACTTTGGCACCTAGAAAATATACTTGAAATTTGTCAAAGGCAAACATCACTGCTAGCATTTTCTTCTCCGTAGTGGAGTAATTGATCTAAGCATCATTCGGCACCTTGCTAGCATAGTATATAGCATGACATATCTTGTTTCGCCTTTGACTGACACTGCCCCCACAGCATAGTCGCTTTCATCACACATCACCTCAAAGGAGCAGTTCCAATCTGGAGTCACGATAACTGGTGTATTGCTCAACTTCTCCCTTAGTATCTTAAATGCCATCATGCATTCTTCATCAAAGTTAAAGAGCACATCCTTTTCTAGTAGATTGCATAGGGGCTTGGCCACTTTTGAAAAGTCCTTAATGAATCTTCTGTAGAATCCAGCATGACCCAATAAGCTTCTGATGCCCTTAGGATTTGATGGATAAGGTAATTTAGCAATGACGTTTATCTTTGCCTTATCCACCTCTATACCACGAGAAGAGATTTTATAAGCTAAGACAATGCCTTCCTGCACCATGAGCTGACACTTCTCCTAATTGGGAACCAAATTTGCCTCTTCACATTTCTAGAGTACTCTTCCCAAATCCTCAAGGCACAAATCAAAGGATGATTCAAATACAGAGAAATAATCGATAAACACCTCTATGATGTCTTCCATCATGTCATTAAAGATGGCTATCATATACTTTTGAAAAGTTGTAGGTGCATTACATAAGCCAAATGGCATCTGCCTAAAGGCAAAAATACCAAAGGGACAGGTGAAAGTAGTCTTTTCTTGATCTTGTGGTGCTATGTCTATCTGATTGTAGCCTGAGTATCAATCTAAAAAATAATAGAAGAGATACCCAGCTATACAATCTAAAAGTTGATCCAAGAATGGGGGAGGGAAGTGGTCTTTCCTAGTGGCACTGTTCAAATTAATGTAATCCATGCATACTCTCCAAGAATTAACCACCCGGGTAGCCACTAACTCTTGTGAATCATTCTTCACCATGGTAACGCCTCCTTTCTTTGGTACGCACTGCACTAGACTCACCCATTCACTATCAGAAATTGGGTAGATCATGCCAAAGTCAAGAAGCTTAATGACTTCCTTATTTACAACTTCTTTCATCGTAGGGTTGAGCCTTCTCTGTTTGTCTGCTATTGGTTTTGAATTTTCTTCTAACAAGATCTTGTGCATGCAGACTGATGGACTTATGCCTTTGATGCCGGCAATTGTCCACCCAATGGCTAGCTTATGCTTCCTCAACAAATCTAAGAGTCTCTCCTCTTGCTCAGCATGAAGTGAAGATGAGATAACCACAAGTAAACTTTTGTTCGCTCCCCAAAAGGCATACTTCAGATTTGCAGGTAGTGACTTTAACTCTAACTCAGGTGGGACCATGATGGAAGGTCTCATGTTTCCATTTCGGATATGCTCGACCAATAGACTCCTATCAATGGTCTCCACAACTCCATTGGTAATTCCTAGAATAGACTCGTCCACGTGACAACCTTTAACCATATTATCAACTTCTTAGGAAATTGATGAGTCAAATTGATCAAAAATTTTATCAGCCTCAATGGAGGAATTGTAGTCAGATTCTTCCAAGATACATTTTTCTAGGGCATCCAAAGTAAAACAAGACTTGACTTCTCTTTGGTGTCTCATTTCTTTGACAACATTAAAGGTCCATTCTTTAAGTAACGGTATTGTTCTTGACCCCAAGATGGACATCTCCAGTGGCTATAAATGGTTTCCCAAATAGAATAAGAATTTTAGCATCTTCTTCCATATCATGAAAAATAAAATCCACTGGGAGGACAAATTTTCCTACTTTCACTAGCACATCTTTAATGATCCCAATAGGCTTGACAATTGAATGATCCACATGTTGTAAGGTAATATTGATTGGGTTTATTGTCTTTTCCAACCCTAAAGACTTGGCAGTAGTGAATGAAATCAGGCTAATCCCAGATCCTTGATCTAAAATTGCTCTGCAAAAGTGTCGCCTTTCAATTTTCATGGGATGATACAACTCCTTGGATCCCTCACCTTGACGGAAATACTACCTTGAATAAGGTAGCTACAGTTTATACTCAGTGCCACAACCCCCTCTTCCTGAATCTTCTCTTTATTGGTTACAAGGTCTTTGATGAACTTGGAATACTTAAGGAATATTTGTAATCAATTCCAATAAAGGAATATTGACATTAATCTTGCGAAATATTTTCAAGAATCCTTTGAAGTCTCGTTCCTTGTTGATCTTTGTACGATCTCTTGAAGGGAAAGGCGATTGTGGAACATACTCACGCATCACAGGAGGAGGTACTTTCTCAGTCGCTTCCTTCTTCTCCTCTTGTTGCTTTGGTGCATTCTCAATTTTCTCTAAACCTGAGTCATCGACCTCCTTTTCAGGGTCTTCGACTTCTGCATTTTTCTCTTGATCATCCGAACTCACTTGCTCCCCACTTCTAAAAGTTATTGCCTTACATTCTTTCCCCTTTGGATTGGGAATAATATCACTGGGGAGTGAGCCTTTTGCCCAACTTACATCTCTAAATTTCTTATGTTTGCATGAATGTGACCAAACCTTTGTTGATAATCCTTCTCCCTATCATCAAGTCTACTCAAAGTGACATCCACCTTGCTCATGTACTGCATCATGTTCTCTTCAAAGGAGAGTTTTTTCTCTTCTTGCCTGGTTTCTCCAAAACCGGGTGGAGAATCGGTGTTTGACCTCCATTGATTTGATGATCCTACCTGAGGATAATTTTCTTGATTTCCATCTCTCCATCCTCCTTATCGAGGCTCTCCAGTTACCACTTTGATTGAAGTATGGACCCTGATTAAAATAGGGACGTCGATCATTGATGTAATTAATTGATTCCTTGATTAGATGACACTGATCAGTATGATGGTCCCCTTGAAAAACTCCACAGCTGAGAATTCATTAACCACCTACATTGAGCTGAAAGTTGTTGAAACCCCTGGACAATTTTTTGATCTGTGCCTCAAGAGTGGTGAGGCGATCTACATCAATAGCTCATCCACCCGTGGCTGGTTTTTTTGGAGTCAATCTTTTCTCATGGGGCCACGAGTATTGATTATCAGCCAACTTAGTGAATAGGTCTCTAACTTCATCTATGGATTTGTCTTTCAAAGTTCCTCCCGCACATGCATTCACCATTGCCATGGCTTCCATGGTTAATCCCTTGAAGAGTACTTCCAAGTCTCTTCCATTCTCTAGGCCATGGTTAGAACACTTTCTCAACAACTCTTGGAACCTCAGCTATTTTTTTTGAAAATTCTTCGTCTTGAAATTATTGGAATTGCAAGACTTCTATTCGAAGCTTCTCCACTTTTGAGGGTGGAAAGTATTTGAGCTGAAACTTTCTTCTAATTTTCTCAAAGGATTTCAAGTTAAAACCCATTATTGAGTTGAACCAAGACTGTGCCTGTCCTCACAAGGAAAATGGAAAAAGAATCCTTCGCATGGTATCTTGTGACACACCTTGTGGTCTATACGTGTTGCTAAGAGTGAGGAAAGTATTTATGTGAGCATTAGGGTTCTCATGCTCATATCTCTGAAAAATGACCCCATTTTGAATGAGGTTGATTAACTGCGAAGGGATTTGAAAGCTCTCGTCATTCATAACTCCAAATTGTTGCATCTCATCGAACTTTGGCTCAAATAAGTCCCCAAATACTCTGGGTCTATGTGCAGCAACCGGTGCAGGTACACGGGGTACATTATTGCCAGCTTCTGATTGTTCAGACCATTATGCTGATTGTCAACTTGGTTACCTTCCATTGTAGGAATGTATAAGGGATTGTCAAAAATCACTAGGGTACTTTGTGTCACTGCCCTTTCTAATTTCTTGTCTCTTGGCAATCTTCTATGTATTTCAAGTAATCCAAATTGTGGTGACCCTTCAAGCCTGGTTTGCATGCACGTCCTAAACAAAAATATAGAAAAAAAACTAAAAATAATAATAATAACAATCACACTTTCTAGCAACTAAAAACAACCGTGCCACTCCCCGGTAACGGCGTCAAAAACTTAATAGGTTTTTTTAAGTATAAAGAATTTAAACACAAAATCAAGTTAAATTACCTAAAACACTCACATTACCGCAAGCATACAGATGTAGTTGTGTAAGTGAAAATAGGGTCGAATCCCACAATGACTGTTTGGTATTAAAAATTGTTTCAAGTGTGACTACTTAAACTATTATGCACACAATTCACACAAATAAATATAAAAAGATGAAACTAATTTTTTGGATTTTTAATATAAGAAGAAATCAATATAAACTAAGAATTACGAAATAATTTAACTACGAAGGAAATTTTAAACATTAGAGATCACAAAAAGATAGATAGGAATTAATGGATACTCCTAAGTATGAATACGTTGACTTCAATTTCTTTAATTTATTCAATTTTACACATCAAGGTTAAACTGATTAGGGATGTTTCCGCTTAAGTTTAGTTTTTCTAGTACTCTTAGAGTTACTGGCTAACTCCCCTCTGTTGAGTAATACCTAGTCAAGTTTCAACTAACTCATCTGCATCTTCCTACACTTAATTTCAAAGCAAGCAGGAGACTCATTCAAGTGCGTATTCACATTAATAATTAAGTGCAAGAAATCTACTTTTTACCTACCTTATATCTAAGCATAAGTCTCAAATTCTATTTGACAATTATCGCACAATATGGCCATAAAGAGTTAACCAATATTGTGTATTTTCATGTAATTTATTTTGCCAAAAAAATCACATGCATTTACTAGTTTAATTCGTCAAAGAAACTAATCACAAATAACCAAAGCATAAAACTCACATTAATTTACAAAAAAACAGTAACCCATTTGTCAACTTAAGAGTATAAAAATAAATTAACTATGCATAATTAATTTGGAATAACACTACATAAATTTAAACAATAAAAATATAATTAAAACTAAAGAATTCAGAAAATTTTCCTAAAGAAGTAGTCCAATCCAAACTTTAATTCACAATCTTTTCAATGGTGAAAATTGTTCCAAATCAGCAATAGCTTTTTTCTTTTTATTTCTCTTTTCTTCCCCTTTTTCTTTCTTTTCTCATGTGAACTTCTCTTTCCTTCTTTTTTTTTTCTTTTTTTTTCTTTTTTAATTCTCCCTCTTGTCACGTCAACTTCTTCCAACTTCAATTCTTTTTTTTTTTCTGTTGTTTCTTTCTTCTACATGACTTTTTCCTCCTCCCTCCTTTTTTTTCTTTCTTCCTATTTGTCTTCTCCACGACTGCGCTAAATTTTCTATGTTGTGGAAAATGTGTGAATGCTACGCAAGATATGTGTCACCTTCAAAGGAAGATGTGTGTCACTTTCAAAGGAAGATATGTGTCACTTTCTATTTATTGCTTATGTTTTGTTGTTAAAATTTTTTGCTATAAAAGTCTGTAAATAACGATACAAAACATACAATAAAAGAAGAAGAAAAATTTCATGAGTTTTGTTCTCTCATTATTTTGCTATTAGTGTTTGTTTAATTAGTTTCACAACACAAAGTACAATATTAAACACAATATATATATACATATACGTGATAGTAACAAAGAAAATAATCAATTATCTCATGATTTCTTGAATTTAAGTTTTTAGAGGATAACATAACCACACTATTATATATTATTTGACATGCAACGAATTTTAGTTCCACAAGTGAAGCTCAAGTAGGAGTGTCAATAATCCAATCTCCTCATTTCCACTCCCCGTATCCTCACTTAACATCTAGAATATCCATCGTCGTTAAACCTAACTTTTCACTATTGTTCCACTAATGACACATGGCACTCTATTGGATCGGATCATATCCTAAACACTTCAAAAAAAAAGATTGTTAAACCACATTCTCGTTCCATGTGACACCTCCATGATGATTAACCCCACCCATACAAAGGGACAAAATTTCTCGATTCAGTCAGCAAAGAGTAAAGCTCTACGTGGCCCACAACCTATGGCGCCACGTATTCCACACGCGCTACGACAAAAGGCCAGATATTAATCGCTGCCTCCCCCTATACTCGACACGTTTGCCTCAGATATTTTGGTCCCATTTGAAAGAAATCTTTTTAGCACAACACGTGGCGTAAATGGTGCTTTTCTGACAAGACCAAATAGAAATATCTCATGCACTTTTCTTTTTCACTCGACCCATCTCTTTCAGAACCAACCTATCGCTGGCCGATACGTGGCCACACTCACGGATGAAGTGGAACCCCTCAATCCTCAGACATCCACGTGTCCCGTACCCATAAAAAGCCCCGTCGGCAGATTCCATACGGCACGAGATACTGGAAAATTTCTCAATTGTCAGAAAAGGAAAAGAAAAAGAAAAAATGGAGGAGTGCGAGAGCTCGAGTCGGGTCACGAGACACGGAGAATCGCCCGTTTCCGGGATACTAAACGAGAAGGTTCTGTTTTTGGTTTTGAGGTTCATGAGATGGGACATCGCGACGCTGTGCCGCATCGCCGCCGTTAATTGGAGGCTCAGAGCTCTGGCGAAACGGTTGCTATGGCGGGAGCTTTTCTTCCACCGCGCGCCACGGATGGCTTCGGCGTTGACCGAAGCATCTCAGGATAGCCGGATTATAGGCGGATGGCCGGCGCTGGCGAAGCTCCTCTTCTTCTGCGGCGGCTGCGAGTCGAGTCGCCATTTCAAGCTCCGCCGTCCGTCGGCGGGACACTTCACCGGATCTTCCCGGTTCTCGAAGACCTCCGGGCGGAGCTTCCTGGCGAAGAGGTGCCGCGGGGACGTGCTCTACGTGAGCGATCCGTGCGAGCACTTGATGGCGGAGGACGGGCAATACGACGTCGGAGTGTACCGAGGTGTGTTTCGGGCATTTATGAGGTCGCGGACGAGGGATTGCCTGATACGACGGCGCGTGGAGTTCGAAGCGGGAATGAGGTGCCCCTACTGCGGCGCGCTCGTGTGGAGCATGACGGCGGCGCGTCTCATACCACGGCGGAGCGCCGCACGGAGGCTGGGGTCGAGCGATGACGCGGTGGAGTGCTTCGTGTGCTTGAACGGCCACCTGCACGGTGTATGCCGACTCGTGTCGCTGTCGTCCGACGAGGAGGACGAAGAGGACAGCGGCGGTGACGAGGAATATGACGTCGTCGGGTCGGGTAATCATTTGTAACAAATTCTTTCGGATTGAAAATGTTGCTGTATTCTTGTATTGTTTAACAAGTCGGAGTTGGATAGCTTCTTGGTTCTTGTAGGTAGGCCAGTAGGCCAGGACGGGACACTTATTTTTTAATACTTTCGTTTTAAATTACGAGTTTCATTTATTCACAACTGTCACAAGGTCTTGTTTGCATTTTTTTGCATGCAGACATATCTAATTTTTCTGCACTCATTTATTATTATTATTATTATTATTATTATTATTATTATTATTATTATTCAATCTTATGAATTTAATATATCCGATTAGTTAAATTTTTCCTATGTATGTTGAGATTGAGAACCGTGTTTGATCATACTATTGCCAATCTACATTTATAGGGTAAGTACAGAAAAAAACTTGGTATGATATTGGTTAAAGAAAATATATGATTAGTGGCTCGTGAAAATATTCTAGAGGTCTTATATAACTTCATATACTTACGTTTCTCCCCGCTCCTCACATCATATTTTACTTACGTTCATAACATCCCGTTTGTTCTTAGAATGCAGTAATGCTGTTGAGTTATGGCAGGATGTCTACTCCTGGTTTGACATGAGGAATATTGGTCAGGCTAAAATCAAGCAACATTTTTGCATCATATGGAACTAAGTAGAGGTACAATAGGGAAGGATTTATGGAATGTAGCATGGAAGGAGCGTAACGCTATCAGATTTGATTCAGTCACAAGTTTAACCACAAAGCTAGAATGGATCCAGTTAAATCTATGGTACTTGTTGACGGCTAACAACTTAACATTCAGAGGCTCAACGTTTAGTGACTGGATCAGATTACCGTGGTTTTGCTGTTCTATTTCCTAAGGCCGAAATCACCACGCCAATAGCAGCTTGG
This sequence comes from Pinguicula moranensis, assembly GCA_028565015.1. Classification (NCBI taxonomy): domain Eukaryota; kingdom Viridiplantae; phylum Streptophyta; class Magnoliopsida; order Lamiales; family Lentibulariaceae; genus Pinguicula; species Pinguicula moranensis. Next base: position 10,877 of record JAOWBN010032839.1, on the reverse strand, counting down.
TTATGGAATTGGTTGATCTATTCCCCCTCCCCCATAGTCTTGACATTTAGATGAAGCTCAAGATGGCACCAAGAGGTGGCCTTTGGTTGTATAATCAGGCTTAGTTAATGAAAATTTTACTTATGCAAAAAAAATAAAAATTTGGAGAACAATAACAAGGTGGAAAAAAAATAGGAATCTCATTCACGCCTTTTGATGTTATCACCTTCACACAATCCCACGAAAATGTGCCCTCGTCTCTTGAATATCATAATTACGGCTCCCCTATTGATATTATCGAAATTTACAGATAAACAAATAATGATAATGCGGATGGTTTTACTAGCAAATTAATCAATTATTAGAAAGTTTAATTCTAATAAACTTGTTATGTTAAAAGTTATTTTAACTTTGCACGATAACAATGTTTTCAGTTTTCAGTTATCGTTCCAGCAGCTATCAATATATACAATTCAATCTCAATCCATAGACACGGACATGATTGCTGTCGTTCTCCATCACCATGAAGTGAACACAGAACTCATTCAACATAACAATTCACGTGATCTGGAATGTTTTTGATGTCTTTTCGGGATCAGTGATAGGTATTGATCTCTTTTTGGGTAGGCATTTCTTGGTGGAGGATATGGTGTAGCAAATGCTGGCAACTCAGAGATTGGCTTTGACTTGTTGTTCTCCGTGTTCTATTGAGAATTTCATCACCATATGGTAAGATGAGACGACCGCCTAGAGTTGAAATAGGCTAGGTCTCCCCAATATCACATTGTAGGACAAAGGAGCTTCGATGATCAGGTGGCTGATGAGGATAGTTTTTTGCTGCCTTCCTCCACCGAAGGAAGTAGCTCGATTGATCCTAGGACGTTGACCTTGGCTCCTTCGAACCCTCGTAGAGTAGTAGGAGTGTGGATAATGGTGGTAATATCTAACACCATTCGTTGGAAGGCATCCAAGGATAACATATCCAAGGCGCTTCCCTGGTATACAAAGATTCTCTCGACTATGCATCCATCTATTTCTGCTATGGTTACCATCGGATGGCAATGTGGTTAATTGGTTTGGAGTTCTTCGTTGTTGAACTGGATGGGAGGTCCGAGGAGACTCGATTGGGTGCATGCTACTTGTTGAAATCTTCGTTGCTCTCTTTTTCGGGTATGGTTTGTCTCACTTATCATGCCCCAGTGATCATAGCGATGCAACTTTTTTTTCCTCTTGGGTCCTCGTTATCCCCATCTCGGGTCCATACTAGGTTGGGTTTTGGAGCATGAAGTATCCATTCGGTCAGGTAACCCTCTTGAACTAATCGTTTCAATACTTCCTTCAAATGTCGGCAATCTTCGGTGGCGTGTCCTTTATCTTTGTGGAATTAACAGTAGTGGGAGAATTTTTCTGTAGTTCCCAGATCTCAGTTCTTGATGTGCGATGATGAGACTTGAATGTTTGATGGGTTTTAGAATGTCCGTTTGTGATAT
>JAOWBN010032828.1:0-10232 GCA_028565015.1 Pinguicula moranensis | reverse complement strand
AACCTTCTTAGCTTAGCACGGGTGATGGGTCCTTCGGGTAGTTGCAAAGGGTCCTCCGCCCCTTGGGTTGGTTCCTTAATCTAAGGCGGTGCAAGAATGGTTGCATCATCTGGCACGGAGTCTCGGGCGAGCTTAAATGCCTTTTGTTGGTCCTTGCACCCTTGACCTCGGCTGGCCTTGTTCCAAGAGAGTTTTTGGCCGTTAAATGTCCCTGTGTGACTCCAAGGCTTGACTGGAATTTCCCAAGGACGATTCCCACATGAAGGGTTTGGAGTAGCCAAGCAGTCGGCCAGTCATTTGTTGTCCTGCGCCCGCCCGTCCAAATGATGCCGCTGTTGGGTGCATACCTCATACGCTCTATCCATGTTCACTATTGAATGGCCTATTCCACGGCCCCGAACGTGCCGACGAGCTACCGGGTCCGTCGTATAGTGATATGTCCGTTCACACATAAGAAAGGGACGTTCCATCTTCCTTCATCCGTCAGTGATTCAACACCATCATCCACTCGAACAGTGTTGTCTGAGCCGCTTGCGCCTGCATGAACGATAAGGTTCTGGATGTCCGTGCCTACTCGACCGATGTGGCATCGATCACTAGTAATTGCTCGAACGACAATAGGCCACGTCTACTTGTCAATATCGTAGCCTCATGCATACTCATGGACGACGGTGTTCCTGTCATTTGCATCCGCTCGAATGACAATTTTCTTTGGGTTTGCGCTCGCTCGGCCGATAAGGCATTGTCCCCCTATTCCTGATAGAACCTCCATGCCTCTACAGGTTTATGTGAAGGCAGATCGCATCATTCCCTCCTTCTCGGAAAGGATTTGTCCTCAAATCCATTCCTTGCTCGTCCCCCTCAGCCAAGTAAAATCTTCTTAGGGCGCTTGGTGGCTGCTTGAGTCCTCGGGTGATGAGTGTAGTGAGGGTTAACTTTTTGGCGATCTCCTCCTGCACCTGCAAAGCATAAAGTGTGTCGTTTGGTAAAACACCGACAGGGAGACAGGTTCTCCTGAGAACTCCTTCACATCGAAATTCAAGGAAAGCTTGAGACGCGGTTGGGGCTCCTGTCCACTAATTTCTTATGGCGACCAAGCACTCCATCTTTTCCTTTTCCTTCTTTCTTTTCCTTCTTTCTTTTCATTTTCCTCGAATCTTCACTCGGATCCATCCTTTCTTCTCTCCCCTCTCTCGGATCTTTGCTCATTTCTCCTTCATTGGTTTCCTCGCTATCCCTAATGGTCTCTTCTCGTTCCTTCCTCGCAGCCTCAATTGATACTCAAGCACCTGCATCGGAGTTAGTGGCACCAAAGTGATCGGCTTACCATGCTTCACAAAAGAATACTTGTCGGCGAAATAGTCGTGCATGTACTTGACGTCAAATCACCACGGTCACCCAAGCAGAATGTGGCAGATGTCCATGGGCACTACGTCACATAGCACGTGATCCTTGTATGCGCCGATGGACAAGGTGATTTGTACTTGCTTGGTGACCTTCATTTCTCGGCGCTCGCTGAACCACCGTTGCTTATATGGTCTCGGGTGCTGGATGGTGCCCACCATGTACATGCTGGCGATGTTAGCGCTGTTGCCCCTATCGATGATCGCGCTGCAGCCCCCGTCGATGATCGCGCTGCAGACTTTGCCTAGGACATGGCATCGGGTGTGGTACAAGTTATACCGCTGGCTTGGGTCAATGTCCTCAGCTTGGGTGCTTAGTGCTCGCTGGACAACTAACAGCTCGCCCACCACGGTCCCCTGCTCCTCTTTATATCCCTCGGCTACTTCTTCTTTCTCCTCTTCGGTTTTGTAGCCGCCTCGATCATTCGACCATAACCCGCTTGTTCAGGCATTGGATCACGATGTGGCAAACTTCATGGCACCTAAAACATCTGATATCCCGATTACGGGTAGGGACCAAAGCGCTGGTACCAATAAGGGTAACGGCCTTGGCCCTAGTATCCATGGACCTTCAGCTTTGGTCTCATCGGTCTTAGAGGTGCTCGACCTCCACGAGCTCGTGTTCATTGGGGTGATTCCCTTCCGCGCGCCTTTTTGCTTCATCTGCTCCTCCACCTTATGGCCTGGTAGAGCATGTAAGTGATTTTGACATAGTGTTGGAGCTCTACCACATCGGCATCTCCCCGTTCAATCCTTGGAGAAACTGTGCCATGGTGGCTTCCCTGTCCTCTTCGATGTTAGCTCAAATCATGGCAACTTCCATCTCTTTGTAATATTCCTCCATTCTCCTGGAGCCTTGCCCGAGTCCCTGCAATTTTCGATAAAGACTACGAAAATAATAGTTAGGGACAAATTTCCTACTCATCAAGGCCTTCATCTCGATCCATGTCTCCACTGCAGGTTCACTGTATCTCCTTCTGGCAGTCACCTCCTTATCCCACCAAATGATGGCAACTCATTGAACTCGATGCCAACTAATTTCACCTTTTGTCGCTCGGTGTAATTGTGACAATTGAACACCATTTCCACCTTTGTCTCCCATTCAAGATACACCTCTGGATCCGCCTTGTCGTGGAATGATGACATCTTCACCTTGATATTGACAAGGTCGTTGTCTCGATCTCTCCATGACGGCTTGTCCCTTCTCCTATGTGGTACTTGCCTTGGTCCCCTTTGTGGGAAGCCAAGACCCGCTCGCCCTCCACGGCCTTGTGGCTCTTCAAATCCTTCCTCGACGTCCGACCACACTTCATCCTCATCATCATTTTGGTCATGGTTATTGGCTTCCTGAGGTGTATCTCGAGCCCTCAAGCGTCTCACCTACTCCATGAGTTGTCCCATATGGGCCGTCAGAGCCTTCATCATGAGCTCTTGGTTCGTAGGCTGAACTCCTTCCTGCCTGCTTCTTGCCATCAAAATACTTTGCAAGAAAAAAAGTGGGTTAAAAGGTATTCTCTTGCTGATCTGTTTCCTCTTCTTCGACCAAGAGAGGATTCAATGTTTTGTAGGCAACTTCTTTTTTTAAATTTTTTTCCATTTGCCTGGCCCCTTGCATTTGACTTGTCGATATTTTTCTGTGTGTGTGTTTTGAAAATTAGTAAGGAAAGTACAACTGAAAAATAAAGGATAACTCTACCACAAGGGATGGTGGCCCAATGGTTATAAGGAGCCGTGAACCAACACCACCGAAGAAAACCCAGCGTGCTCAAAGCTGAGCCCTGATACCAAATGATACGAACCTAGCCAACCTTTTGACTAGACCCAATATCTTAGGTTGATAGTTTGAGACGGATCTATGAACAAGCTATCAAGAACTTGACCCGTCACCTATAATTAAGAATACGATGCCTCTAAACTCACAAAAGTTTAGATAAGTCAAAGAAGTCTTAGAAAACTGAAGGAAACTCAAGGTCTCACATGTTCGAAAAACAAAAGCTGAAAAACTGATACATAGCTATAAAGCCTTTTATAGGCATTGCAAACAACTAGTAGATTGGACAAGGCCTTCTCGCCTGTATTTAATGCCTCAGAATCCTGTGTTGACCGTGGCCTTCCACCTATCCTGGCACGGACTCTTGGCCAATCATTAATGCTGGCACGGACTAGGAGAGGGCCATAAGTGTGAGCCGTGTGGCTGATCCATGGACAACGACCTTCATCTTCCTTCTTGAATGGCCACACTGAGCGAACTGCTCCACCTTTCCTGGCACCGAGTCTCGGGCGAGCATAAATGCTTTGCGTTGGTCCTTGCACCATTAACCTCGGTTGGCCTTGTTCCAATGGAGTTTCTAGCAGTTCAATGTCCTTGGGTGACTCCAAGGCTTGACTGGCATTTCCCAAGGATGATTCCCGCATGAAGAGTTTGGAATAGCCAAGCATTCAGTCGGTCAGTTGTTGTCCTGCACCCGCCTGTCCAAATGATGCCGCAGTTGGGCGCACCTCGTACGCTCGGCCCATGTTCTCTGTCGAACAACCTATTCCACGGCCCATCAAGCTGTCCGGTCTGCCGTATAGTGATATGTCCGTTCGGCCACAAGAAAGGGTCGTGCCATCTTCCTTCGGCCGTCAGTGATTTGGATGCCAACGTCCACTTGAACTGTTTTGTCTCGGTCGCTTGCGCCCGCACAAACGATAAGCTCCCGGATGTGACGCCCACTCGACCGATGTGGCATCGGTCACTAGTGATTGCTCGAACGACAATAGGCCGCACCCGCTCGTCAATATCTCAGCCTCATGCGTACTCCTGGCCGACAGTGTTCCATTCGCTCGCATCGGCTCGAACGATAATTTACTTGGGGTTTACACCCACTCGGTCGATAGGGCGTCGGCCACCTGTGCCTGATAGAACCTCCATGCCTCGGAAGGTCTCCATGAAGGGAATATCGCATCAATGCTTACTCACTGTGGCCGAAATCTATTTGTGGTTTGGTCTAGTGTACGTCGGAGACAATAATGCTACGGTTCACTTCCAGCTACATACATATGGGGGCAACGACGGCACAAACGAGACACAAACATATGAAGAGCACTATGACACACTGTAGCATGATTTTTGTGGAAATAAAGTAATGCGATTCAATTTAATGTTAGTGGAGAATATACTGGCGACCTAGTAAAAATCAATGTATTGGATTGGATTTCTACTTATGGGCGTACCCAAGATGCCTCATAATGGGAGACTGACTGAAATCTCCGCCCCGCTGCAAAACAATTTGTGCACTATATCATTTCTCGCGGAGTAGTGGATACTGGATAACATTAGTATGGAGGAGTTCGAACTCTCTTAAATTTACAGTGGCTAAATAAGTCGATCTCTGTAATTTTGTTCTTGGGAATTGGAATAGTATGCATTTTAAATTATCAAAAAAAAAACATCCCGCCCACACAAGATGACTTGTGAAACATCCAAACAAAATTCTGAACCCTAACGGTCGCGACTTGCGGTGCTACCAAAATTAGGGCTTCAAGTCTTAGCTTCTAACTAAATCATTTGTCAAACAAATAAAACATCACAAAGAAATGAAAATCAAGAGCCATTTTCTTTATCTGTTATACTTCAGTGGCAATATTTCATTTATAAGCCCAATTGTTGGAAAATAAGGGAAACTTCGTATTGGTTAAAGATATAAAAATGATGTGCCATAAAATTAAAGAATCTAATACAGAAATTTGGCTTATGGAATTGGAGTCAATAAAATATTAAAGCAGTGTTTGCAAGGTCTTTTGCAGAAGAAGTTTTGTAAAATGAGATTTTCACCCATAAGCCATCACCAAAATTATCATTGTGAATAATCAAAAAACTATTTTGGCGGTAGAAAAAATCAAAAAAAAAAATTATAGAAACAACTTGCAAATACTCAGGAGGATGTATGTTTTTTATCCATTTAACTTTCCTTTTTTCCTCTACTATAAACTCTTTATTGACTTAAAAGAGAAACCCCAAGCTGCAATCCTTTTCTTCTCCCAAAACTAGAAACAACCAAGAAAAATACTTGCATTCCTAAGCAAGAAAAGCACAATAACACCACATGCCCTTTAAACATTCCTTCTCACACAATCCTCATCTCCATTTGTCTTTAAATCCAAATCCCAAAACTGATCCCGATCAAAACAAGCTTTCATTTTCTGGCCCATTTTCATCTAAACCAAACCATGGCTCCGGAAAGCACGACCTCACACGACGGCAAGAAGCACAAGAATATTGACCAAGAGATCAAAGAACTCATCTCCGCCCTCACCAGCCGCCTCGGTAGTCTCCACCGCCACCTCATAACAAACAGAGCCCACGACCACGACGAGGAGGACGAACAGGGAGTCAGGATCATCACCTTGGCCGGAAGCAACGTAGGGGCCACCATGCAAGGTGAGGCAGAGAAGAAGCCGGCTGACGAGCAGGAACAGGAAGAGGCTACTACTTACGTCAACAGTAACTTCCAAGCCATCAACAATTCCATCATGTTGGGTGGTAGCTACAGAACCAATGACCCAGGGGTTCGTTTGGATATCTCTGATTACACTAGTCACAATCATGAGGATCACGAGAAAAGGAAGCATAAGGGAGGAGCAAAAATTGATCATCATGATAAAGAACCGGAGAAGAGTAGTAGTGATGAAGAAGAAAGCTGAATGAGAAACATGCTCAAAGATGAATAAATGTTTACATTACATTACGTATTATCTTGATCGTAGGTTAATTTGGTCTGACAAAAATTGATATCGAGTGCCTTGCGTTTGCATTTCTGTGATCAGCAAACTAATAGTTCATTGTTGATTGTAATAGCAGATCTTGATACATTGCCAAGCCAATACTTGTCATCACATTTTCGATGAACAATCAGAGAACAAACACTAAGCTAAGCTTGTTGGCATAGTGCCCTTTATGGTGCAACAGGCTCCTTTCTCTCTTCTGTTCTTTCAACTAAGTCCTGTATCTTCATTTCTTTGTCCTTGCCCCACAAAAACACAGTACAATCCCACGATAACAGCAGCCGATCGGATTGAACTGTTGAATGTGTAAAAATTATGATAAAAGTAAATTGACAGTACATTGAAAAAAAGGACTAAGAATTTTCAGAGTAGAGTTTATGAGATCACATTCCAAGATGGAGTTGTTCATGATTGACTGGGACCTCATACATTGCTGCCATAATCTGCACGAGAGGGCTGAAGAATGCGGTGAAGACCGGCCCTTCTTCCTTTATGCACCACGACATTCCAACGAAGCACAATCCTGATCCTATTCCCCCCCTGCATCACATATATAAGCTTTGTGAAAGAAATCATGTGTGTCCAATTCTATCCTTACCAAGTAGAGTATGATGAAGATGCTTGATTTTCTCTTCAAGAACGAGTTGGAGAACTCTATGTCTATGGACAAAGTCAATATGGCTGACTGAAGAGCACTGAAGCATGACATGATTGCTGTGCTTGAATATTAGTATGGATACTTCTCTCCTATCATGTTTTGCAGGAGAAACCATGAGGACCAGCAGAGTGTTTCTGTAAACAAGGACAGAGAACCAAAAACCCATCTTCATCTTTCGACATGTGAATTCGAATCAATGATCTGTCAACGTGCTGTATGTTGGAGAAATGGATCAATGGCATTCCCTTGTAACAAGATAGTAGGATGGTGCCACCAAGGCAAACTAATGAACCAAGAAGCTTGTCTCTTCCATTGTTTTGCTTCAAGTTCACTGTTTCTTGACTGCAAAAAGAAGGGTAAATAAGTGAATGAGGTAAGCAAATAAGTTGCACTTTTTTTCTTTTGATTGGACTATACCGGTACGTGAACTCACGCACATGGTAAAGCCATAATGTGATCACAGAAACCATGTTAAGGAAGGTGCACGCGTAAGTAGCAGATCTGTACTCTATCCCGAGAAGGAAAAGATATTGAGTTGCAGCTGCCTTACATATAAGTGTTGGGAGTATCCCACGTAGATTAGAAATGGGATTTCATAACTTCATATAAAGAAATGTAGTGTTACAATCTAACACCTTAGTACTAAGCCTTTTAAGATAATAACTCACATTCACTTTATAGGTTAGCCCACATGCGCGCCTCCACGGGCCCAAACCCGTTTACTGCTGGGCCAAGTCTACTAAATCATTTCATGCTATCAGAGCTGATATGGCTTAAGCGCACAGTAAAGATCCAAGGGCCTCTGAGACCCATAATTGCACAAGTCCGACCATATAAAAGTAACATGCCTACAATATAAAAAAGCAAGTTTCAGCTAGGCTTCCCCAGTTAAATTTGATAGGGGTTGTTGGGAGTATCCCACAATGATTAGAAAGAGCATTTCATAGCTACATATAAAGAAATGTGGTGCTACAATCTAATACCTTAGTACTAAGACTTTTAAGAGAGTATAGCTCACATCCACTTTATATATTTGCCCAGACATGCGCATACCTCCACGGGCCCGAGGCCATTTAGTGCTGGACCGGGTCTACTAAACCTTCTCAGAAAGGATCATTCTTGGTAAGTTATAAAAATTGAAACATTGATAAATTTGTTCTACAAAGAGAGGCAGTGATAAAAGCCTTTCAGTTTAACTGACCCCAAGAGTGCACTCATGAATAGTCGACACAATATGTTCACCGTGAGCTTAGGCCTGCTTTTCTTGCAACAAAACTTGACCAATGCTTGATGGCGTGTATACTAAGTTATGAGTTCGAACATTGGGATTAAGCGGATCAAGAAAAGACATCAGCGCCTTTGAAAATGAAGTGGACAATAAGCATAATGAGATAAGTATTTCAAATCTTTCACAAAGAAGGCTAATGGGGAGATAAAGATAACGTTATGAATACCAAAAGGCTAAATCCTTCACGGATTATCTTCTTGAGAACTATGTTACTATTGGCAAAGGCCAGATCCACAACTATCATTAGCATAACAGGGGACCATTCGTCAAGGCTCTTCATATTGTTCTTGTTATTGTTACTATCTGGCGTGGGCAGAGATTGTTATACTATGTAAAGAGGGTTAACAAATATTCTTGGGGTTACTTTATGCTCCAATATGCTGATTATGGGATTAGTTTAAAGCATATTCTATATTTCCACCTTTCTTTGTACTTCCATTTTCCTAGTAACCTAAGGAATATTGTCTGAGAATCAATGTAAAAGGATGACGAGAATAGTGTGAAAGTTGCATAGTTCGTGAAGACATTATTGTTGACCAGAATACCTCCTCTGTTGACTCCTCTATAGCCACTATTATTGGCCATCACCTACAAGACCGGTAGCACCACCAAGATGATCAGGCAGCAACAACAACTGTGGCGGCCTCCTCTGCTTTCAGTTACACAGCATACCCAGTGTAGATGGGCGGCCCCGCAATACCCGCACAAAACCATGATTAGCTAGCTTAAGAAACATTCTGATGTATCTTGCTCTATAAATTGACCAAGTACTGTATGAAAACGTCAAGAAAGAAGCAATAAACAACAATGTTTCTTATCTATTTTCTCTGTTTTCCTGCCTTCAGCAAACCACCTTATGAACTCCATAGCCGAACCTACATCTTCATGGTATCAGAGCCACAATTCAACACTTTACCGCCATCCAGTCGATCCTTCATCAGCCCTATTTTCTCCCTGTGCATCCCACCGTCCTGCCAACTTCAGCTCGAGTTCATCTTTATCAAACAACAAACAATAACCTTGCTGATAATCTTAGCCATTACTCCCATGCCACTACTGTCAAAATTCCAACTTGCCTCATTTATACTCCCTCAAATTCCCGAATCCTTCAACCTTTACCATGGTTTTATCTCAAGCACCTCCATCACCAGCAACTTCCTCGGCAGCTCTAGCACTAGCCTTTGCTGCCTCAGTCGCACCACCCTCCACGGTGCCTGTGTCCTCTCAGACGGCAAACCAAGGCTCCACCTTGGGCCATTTTTCGGCGAGAAGACCAATTCCTGAATTTGATCCTCCTGCAGCACCGACAGTGGCACCACAGTGCCCTCCACCACCGCAGTACAACAACCAGCCAACACTCCCGCCATATTTCTAACTGGCCGCTCCGACCTCTACTACCTATCACTGTCCTCGCGGTGATGATTCACAGGGCCGCGACCGTGGTCGAAGAGAATCTCGTTGTCAAATATGCCTCGCATATGGACACTACACGGATGATTGTCGGTCCTGCTACTCCTCCTTGACCTCTGCCGGTATCGCTGCTCAGGCGATTGTTGTCGCTGTCTCCCCGTCGCCAGGAATTGACCCTGTTGTTGGCCGTGGTCTCACTCAATTTCACGGCCCTAATTCCCTCTCTCCATTTGGGAATTCTACTCCAATGGGTCAATTTGCTGGTGGGACGATTGGAACAAAGTTTGCTGGTGAGCCAAATTATGCGAGTCAGATATCACTACGTGGAACACTTTATCCATCTGCCAAACTCCAGAATTCCTTTGAAGGCTATCTTGATTGGCCACCTTCAGCCACAAACCATTATGTCGGCCAACATGTATACAACGACCCACCAACTGGCGGACAACCAATTTCCAGTGGCCAGATTTATGGATAGCCCACAGCTCCAGTCCAACCAAATTCGGACGGTTCATATTAAGAACCATCTCATGACCAGGCCCATTATGCTATCTTATTACCTCCCGAGACCTAGGGGTGGACAACGGAAAGCGGTAATGGCGGAATTTTGTTACCAGTACCGGTACCGGTACCGTTAAGGGCGGTAATAGCGGTAACGGAAATGGTAGCGGATAGGTTTAGGGTTTCCGTTAAGATAGCGGTAACG
>JAOWBN010032817.1:0-10232 GCA_028565015.1 Pinguicula moranensis | reverse complement strand
AACACGGAGTTAATAATTTTCCTCATTAATTTTATTAGTTCGAAACATATTCTCTAATAAAATTAATTCTTAATTCATGTAATGAATATAAGCATGCTTTGAAATTAAATTGCACGTAGCAAATAAAATAATTCCTAATACATGCATGCTATAAATTAAATTGCACTAAACAAAATAATTTTAATTCTTAATTATGCATACTAAGAATAGAAATTTAATTGCACAAAGCAAATAAATAATCTCTAATACATAATTAAATACATTTAACAAATAAATATTTATTTTGGGCATTCACTTTTTTTTAACAAATAAAAAATTATTCTTGCCCAAAAGGCTTAAGAAAATAAACCCAATTTATTTCTAATTGACTTAATGGACAACTTCGCCAATTTACACGCCCAACCCAAAAACAGAATTGGAGGCCCAATTTTCGGTGCCAATTTTATCCGGCGCAAAAAAAATCATGGCCCAATTCATATTACACAACATTTGATCCCAAATCATTTGTTTTTTAATTTGTCATATGGGCCACGTTTTTATTTTTATTAAAATTAGGTCGAATGGGCCGCTCATAACGCGGCCCAAGCAAATAATAGTGACCCAAAAAAATTTGGCCCAATCCGCTTTTTAAGCCCGTTTCAAATTGTTTAAAAGGCTGAAATTTGCATTTGGTTTCATTTGAAACCTAGCAGCCGAGAGAAAAATTCTCGCCGTTCGTCTCCGGTTGAACCGCTCGTCGTCGTGACTCGTGAAACCCCATCGCACGTCGCCGTTGTCATGTCATCGTTTCGCCGTTGTTTCAACCCCGTACCCATGTGATGAGGTAACTCTGTTCTCCACCCTTTTTTTTCTTCTCCGGTCCAAGATCTATGGCTTTCAGCCCAAAAACCGTCGCATTTCGACGGTTGTCGGCCTCGGTTGGTGGCGGGTGACACATACGCACCACCCCGAGGTTATTTTTCTTGCCGAATCCGGCCTTTTTGGCCCGGATCCGTAGATCTCGGTGAAAAAATTGTGGGCGGGGACAGAAATGCACTTATACGCGTGGCGGTTGGCGGCGCGTGACGCACACGCGCTGCCCCGCATATAGTATGATGGGTGTCACACGGCAATGGCGGTTGTGCGGCCTCGGAGACGAATCCCGGCGTTAAAACAACGAAAACTCATCGATCCGACGGTTGACGCGCCGGTCCGATGCGGCGCATGTTTTACACGCGCTGGTCAGATCAGGCAGCACATCACATGCAGTCAACACACCGTTACGGCACGACGTGTGACGTGGACGCACCGGCGCATGACGGACACGCGCCGCCGTGAGCGGCGGCCAGTGGCGAGCATGGCTGTTTGGATTTTTTCCGGCGGTTCAAAATTCGATTATGAAAATTGAATTAAAATATCGGAAATTAAAACAAGAACCGGAATTATAATGGATTAAATATAATCAAAGAAATCAACGATAATCCGATCCGGAACCTGGCTCCGATACCACTGTAATTCAATATATAGAACAGTTCTAATATTGAATATAACGCTAAAAAATACAGTAAATGTTACCTATTGCGGAAGCGTTATAACTGGATCGAGTATCCGGAATGAGGCTACTAGAGTTTCGTTAAATTCCCACGAATCAAGTCTTAGCCTCTCGGGTGGCTAGACGGACAGAGTAAATCGTATAGTCGTTTGTTTTTGTTATTTTCAAATGAATAGGCACGTAACCTATTTTTAGGCGTGGAAAACGTTTTGTAATAAATACGAATAGTACTCAAATAGTACTTTACTATTTAAGTACGCAGACAATAAATTTTTCTACATATTGTTTGTTTGTTGGTACGAGGCAACTAACCTTTTTCGATCATTGTGGTACAGGAGATTTGGTCATATTTTTAAAGAGAGAGTAGGACAATTGGTAAAATATAGGGGGCGTTTTGCGCAGACCCTCTTATGCTTATAATTGGATTATAATAACTTTTTTTGAAAAAATGAAGAGTTATTTTTTGAAAAAAAGTACTTATAATTGAATTATAATTTTAAGAAGGTTGCGCAAAACAGGGGCATAGTATCTGTCACCTCATGATTTTAATCATCTTGGAGTATGCATTCCTTGTATAAAGGTTAAAAGGAAAAGTGGAACACATAGTTCTGAATATTAGAAATTGTTCATACATCAATGGGCCTTATACTTCCACGCTGCAACAAATATTTTGTGACGTTTATTAATGACTTCTCACGATATGATTATATCTTTTTGATCAATGATAAATATGAAGCTCTTGACAAATTCAAGATTTTCAAATTGGAAGATGAGAAACAATGTGGAAAAGTCATTAGGATTGTGAGAACAGATCGTGGAAGTGAGTATTATGGTAGACATAATATTACTTGGCAACATATTGGACGGTTCGACAAATACTTGCAAGATTGTGGAATTATTTCGGAGTACACCATGCCTGGAAATTTTGAACAAATTGGAGTTGCGGAAAGAGGTAATCGCATGCTCAAGGATTTGATGAGAAGCATGATGAATGACACTAACCTGCTTGAATATTTATGGGGGGAAGCAATAAAGATTGCATGGTATATTGTCAATTGTATGCCTAATAAATTTGCTCTGACAGCACATTTTGAATGTTGGGAAGGAAGGAAGCCAAGTTTGAATCATTTTCATGTTGGGGTTGCCCTGTTGAGGTGAGCAATTATAATCCTAATGAGAAAAAGGCTAATCCTCGAACTAGTAACTGCTATTTTATTGGCCATCATTCTCATTCAAGAGGTTATCGATTCTATTATCCCACTCATGGCATCAAGATTTTTGAATCTCATACGGCTAAGTTCTTAGAATTTGACGTTACTGATGTTAATGGTCCAAAGACGGTTGGCATAGGTGATTAGGGGTGTTCGTTCGGAATTCGGAAATGGCAATTTCCGTTCCAATCCGAAATTATTTCGGAAATGAAATCTGATTTCCGATCCGATCCGTAATTTTTTTCGGAATTCGGAATTCGGAAATCGGAAATCGGTTCGGAAATTCGGAAATCGGAATTTCCGAACAACAATAAAAAAAATAAAAAAAAATTAAAATTCAAAAATATTTCAAAAAACTAGGAAAAAATATTTCGGAAATTCGGAAAAATTTCGGAATTCGGAATTTTCTAGCAAAAATTTTGGAAATTCGGAAATTCACCCCTATTTCCGTTTCGATTCTAAATATAATTCAGAATTGAAATCATATTCCGATCCGATCCGAAATTGAAATTCGGAATTTCGGATCAGAATTCGGAATTCGGAAAATTTCGAAAATCGAAATTTTCGAATTCCGAATGAACACCCCTAGTTTGCACTATAAGTTTAGCTATCAGGGTCTAAGTTTTTTAAAAAAATACACATATGAGACACTAAAACATAATTTTTTTCTTCGGTAAGAAGGTGAAATGCAGAAATTCTTAATTATATTAAATCGCTCATTTATCAAAAAAGTTATACGAAAATCATTTGATTTTTATTTTTTATTTTTATAATGTACCTTTCTTTTCCATCAGATGAAAAACTCGCTTTGTGAGGATTGACTGTACTGTAAAAAGCTTTTTCACAGTCCACAAGCAAATCAACTCAGGAAAATCTCAGTCGGTGGAGCAAACAAGATCCCCATGAATACCGGGCTTTTACTGCGACTGCGAGTGGCAGGAGGAAAAAGGAGTTTATAGGAAAGATGCAGTTTGAATTTGGGTGAGCTTTAACAGGAATGATAGAGCCCACTAATCGCATGACAGGGATAAAATGATCGTTTTGTCTTCATTCGTGCGTTTCGTGCGCTGTATCATTTTCGAAGCTTTAAATATCAAAATTAGAATTAGTACTACGACTGCGGCCGGAACGCTTGATCATATGGCTTGTCAAAAGGTCATGAGTTCGAATCCCAACTCGTTAAGGTTCCCAACATGTCAGGGCCACGCTTCCGGGGATATCCACATCTTCACCCGAGTTTGGCTCGATCCATGTGTTATCAACGCTATGCATAGGGTCATTGGAATTAGTCATTTACGACAATAGTCGTATACCCCGTGGTTACCAAAAAAAATTTGAATTACTATTTAAAAATATTATACCCTGGTTTTGTTTATCAAATTAAACCGATAATATGAATGAAAATGGATAAGGTGATTTATTTTTTTTCATAAAAAATGTGGTAGTTAATGAAATAATGTTATTTGGTCAAATTGACTTATTTTGATTAAATAAGGCAAAATCACATTATAATATTATTGATAAAGTGAGGCTAAATAGAATTACAATCATTAGAAAAAATTAGTAACACTTTTATGATCTTAGGAGTATTATTCAAAAATATTATTTCCATGATTTGTTTATAAAATTGGACTGATAATATAACCAAAAATTTGATAAAAATGACTTATTTTTATAAGAATGTGAGTGGTCATGAAATAACATTATTTGATTAAATTGGCTTATTTTGGTTAAATAAGCCAAAATCACATTATAAGTTTACTTATACGATGATGCTAAATAGAACCACATTCATTATAAAAAAAATAGTAACACTTTCATAAATTTAGTAGTAGTATTCAAAAATATTATTAAAAAATTATAAAATAAATAAATAAATTATTAACAATGTCACAATAGTTAATGAACGGATTATGTATTTAGCCACTGTTTTGCGCAACCTTCTTAAAATTATAATTGGCTTATAAACACATTTTTTTAAAAATTAACTCCTCATTTTTGAAAAAAAGTTCTTTAAGCCAATTATAAGCATAAAAAGGCTGTACAAAATACCTCATTAGTAATTGAAATAAATTGGGGCCTAGAAACGGACACCGATTCCGATCATCAACTTGTTGATTGTAGGGTGTTTATGTTTCTTAGAGCCTGTTTTGTACCCATAACAATTTTCTCCCTTAGCTTCTTCTTTACTTCTCATTTTAATTTTGTATTTTTGAGTGTTTGGTAAAATTATAAAAAAAAATTGAAAAAGTGTATTCAATCAAATTTTGTAAGTTGATTAAATAGTGTTTGTATTTAAATTTGGTAAGATAACTTTAATTTGTTTACGAAATTGCTACTAAAAGTAAAAATAGCAAAAAAAGTAACCTCCTTCTACCTATTTCTAAAAAGAAAAAATTTTGGTTGAAAAAAAAAGGAAAAATAAAGTTTTAAAATAATGCTTTTAAAATAATTTGAATAAAAAAATAATAAAAAAATAATCTATAAAATAAAGCGTACAAAACAGGCCTTAGAAACCGCATCACAATCTCTTGCCGAGATAATTGATGATTCTGGGCCAGCACTGGATGATGGCACTCCGGCTCCGGGCTTAACTGAGCATTTCATTCGGTGAGTGCCCAGCTTTTTCTCATTCTTCTCCTCGAAATGTTGGCGCAATTTTGGATTCTGATTTTTTAGTCCAATCAGTCAAGATAATCTGGGCCCTGGGGGATTTTGCCCCAGACTCCACATCTGATATTTGTCCAGATCATCTGATATTTGTCCACAATCTGAGCGTATGACTGTATCTTATCCACACGGATTAAAAATATTTTATAGTTACATATAATGAAATACTGCTAAAATATAATACCTTTACTAAGACTTTAAAAAAAGTAACCCATCGTATACTTTATATCATGTTGCGGGAGTTGTGAATCAATTTATGCACTATGATGGTAAAGATTATATAGATGCGGTCGTACAAATTTTGAGATACCTAAAGTCATCCCCGGGAGAAGGTGTTATATCATATCAAAATGGTCGAAATATACTGATGCTTAGTGGGCAGTAACATTGTGGATCAAAAATCCACCTTGAAGGTTATAATGATGCTAAGCGGACAAGTAACATTATGGATCAAAATTACACCTTGAGTTATTTTGTGTTTGTTGGAGGTAACTTAGGGGTGTTTTGTGCAGCCTTCTTATGCTTATAATTAGCTTATAAGAACATTTTTTCAAAAAATGAGAAATTATTTTTTAAAAAAATATGCTTTTAAGCCAATTATAATTTTAAGAAGGCTGCTCAAAACAGGGGCTTAGTGTCTCGGTAAAGCAAGAAGCTGGATTGACACTTAATTAAACATAACATCGAGAAGAAGGTCGTCAAGCTTCTGTATTTACATCGTGAAAATATTTTCCAAACACTTATTTCTACATCACCCCCAACCCCACGTTAACCAAAGCAAACCGTTCTACAGAATACTGATAGCTTCAGAATGTTAACCAGAACCTATGCTTGGCCTCTACTATACAAGCACACGAACATTAAACGCTGCAAACATCATTCTATAAAATATTTTCAAGAATAGAACATTACAGTCTACAGACGAGCATTAGCCCTGCTTACCCAAAAAAACAAGTTGAGCTTTGGCCCTCTGGGGCAAGATAGCAAATGAGACAAATAAAAGTGGGGAATGTTACTTCATCTACGGCCTGTCAATAGTACCAAACTGAACCAAGACGAATGATCAGAAGAAGATCCCGGCAAAGTAACTTACTCCGGCCTGTCAGAATTCTGTTGGTAATCAGATCTATCATATAGTTATAACTTCATTTTAAACAAAGGTTAGCACTTCGTATAGGTATTGTTTGCCATAATCTATTTGATGCTCTAGCTGACTCCACTCACAACAGAAGAGGTGGGTTCATCAAATGGGATATTCAGATCAGGGAGGACAAATTTGGCGTCACACGCAGCATCTGTGCCGTCTTTAGGACAGAGAGAGGATTGCTTGTCGTCTGATATCACATGAGGAGGATGAGAACCTGTGAAGTCATGCTGAAGTTGACTGGAAATGGATTCCTCAGTCTTGAATACTGACCCTTTACCCAAACTGGGCAGCAGTCCGATCTGCGGAAAAGATCAATGAGTTTCAAGGAAGTAGCAGACACATTATGAAAAATTTCATTAAATTGAGCAGACTATGTAATTACTTTACTGTTATTTTGGCCATGCAATGTCGTAAAAAATGATATTGATGGACTAGAAAAATGAGGATTTCAGTCTCATTATTTTACCTTCATTCTCTTCATGTTTTCATTCACAAGTCTTTGTCTCGCCAGGTTCGAGCGCACGGCAGCCATTTCCTGAGGAGCAAAGGTGGTAAGTTGTGTAAACACCAAATGAACTAAAATGGAGATAGAGAGGTGAGATGAGATACCTTTTTCAACTCTCTTCTTTCCTTTAACAATGAGCTTTCCTCGTCTTTTAGTTCTACCAAGGACTTCAGGTAAAACAAACAAGCACATTTGTTAGACTCATGAAGACAGCACATGCAGAAAGTCGGCATTCCTTATCTTCTTGCTATATTTTCTCATATCTACTTGTAAATTTTTCTACAATGGTGCATTTCTGTAGAAATAGCCATCTTGACTCATCCTGAGTCTGAAAGCCCCACTCATGAAAATAAAACATTGATAACCCTTCCCTTGGAGGTCATTAGCCAGGTTCAGAATATTACTACCACCAACCCCATCAAGTGTTCTGCCCTGGACAAATCCACTTCTAGAGTTGAAAATCCAAGCAAAAATGCTTCCATTGCAATTACAATTATATTAGTGGCCTAGAATGTTTCCAGCTCCAAATTGACAGGAGAATCACAGACACATTGAGTTCAATAATATCCTATAACATTACATGACAAGCACGTCGTGCCATTGGTTACTCATTAACTACAACCAGTCAGTTATCACTTGGAGACTATGATTAAAGACCGTTAAGTTGTTCTTTAGTTTTTTGAGTACTACTACTACATGCGATGAGAAACCCAATAACATGCATAGTTCAGTTGCACCAGAGAAGAGAAATCACGGCAACCAACACAGATGTTTTACTAAAACTGGGAGTACCATTAAGCATATATTGGCTGCTTACACTAATAAAGCAACTTCAATAAACATCAAGACATTCCCATATGAAACAAAAGGTAGCTCAACATGCTCACCTTCTTCTTTCTTGTCCTCCTGGAGGCGCATTTTTCATTATCAATGTTGGCCTGCAAAACAGAAGCAAGAAGAAAACATGATCAGAAACATCCACAAAGATCAACTATTCATGGATAAAAATAGTGGACATATGGCATTCCCATAGCTTCGCCAGAATGTTAACATCAAAACAGGATTCTTGGTTCTGTTTCTAGATAGAACATGAAATACCACAACTCGTGATAGTAGATGGAGAGGTTAACAATGAATCCACAAAATCCCATTACTTCTCCTTACTTAGGAACCAGAAACAAGGGGATTCTAAGTGAAAAGGAATGGAAAAGCAAGAAATAAAGTTCGTTGAAGACATCAATTTGAGCAGAAAACAAGAAGTTCAATTGAATCATTAGGAATGATGAAAACTAAATAATCCCTTGATAATAGGCTGTAATGTATGAAAACTGCAACCCCTCTTAAATTGATTTGAATGCTAATACTATATACCAATATCTAAGTCCAATAATAAATTGTAAAAAAACAAAAAGATCCAATCACCCTCGAGATCTTCTACTTTTAGAACATAAACAAATCAATTCATCAGAACACATACTCTGTTCAGCTCCGCGTGCATCAGAACACTTTGCAACTGTGGTTCATAGTTTTACTTTAAGCAAAAGTGACAAACAAACGACAAGATCGAACATAGGATATTGAAACAGGACCGGAGTGACCCCAACAAATGCGACCGATACATATATGACGCCCCAAACTAGATTACTTAAAAGCTGTTGCCTTTATAGATTAACTTATTACCTACTTTTCCAGTAATAAGTAAGAGTACACACAAATCAACGATAACCCAAAAATAAGCAAATCATGAAACCATTATTAACCTACAAAATCATCATAGAATTCCATTATTGATAAAAATTTAAAGAAGAGGGTAGAACTAGATAAATGATCAAATCAGATAGGGCTCCACGATTTGGTCAAACTGCTACCCCACCACACCAGTTCTACCCAACAGAATAACAATTTTATTCCAACGGTTCCACCAGAAACTGAGGCCCGGCCAATCATCAATGGACCAAAGTACACCTACACTGACAATGAAAGGCTTCTTCTAGCCGTGGACATTTTTGTTTTGGACCCGGTATACAGAGTTCTTCGGAAAATATTCGGGAAAATGACCAAAGTACCCATAAATAGCGAGGGCTAATTTTGTCATTTCGTGGTTGAGAGATGGAGAAAAACGTGGGATATGCGTTGAAATAAAGTCACCATATTTTACGAAAAAAAAGAAAAAAAAAGTTGGAATGACACGTGGCAGGGCATTCCGGTCAACTAACCAGGGCCTGTATAGTGATGGGCTAATTGAAGAGACTGAAAAGTCCAGGGATTGGATTCGCAAACATGCAGGAAGGGGAGGGTATTCTCGTCAATTCCGAAACTGAAAAAACAGTGAGAAGTAGAGAAGAAGCAAGTCCAAGCCCCTCCAATGGCTGAATCTGATTCCTCGTGGCAGTAAATATTACAGCAATTCCAAGGAAAGGCGATGATAACGGTATTACGACTAATCGCCGGCGACAGCGGTGTAGGTCACCGCCTTCCACCGCCGCGCCGGACAATTAAAGACATAAATTCTCAATATGGGAATTTTTTACGTGTTTCGAGAGGCACAGACCTTAGATCTTGATACGGTGGAGAGCTGGAGCGTCCCTCGCCGGCTAGTCTCCTCTGAACCCGCGCAGACGGATATAGATCCGCCGCTGAAGGATGTCGCGCCGCTCCACGAGAGCGGCGTGGTGGGGCTGGCACGGTGGCACGGCACCTTCCGTTTGACGTTCACATAAACGGATTTCGATCTCCGCTGCCGGACGCTCCACTCCAGCGTGAGCGCCGCCAACCTCTGCTTCTCCGGCAGTGTCGATGGAGACGGCGGTATCCTCGACGGCGCGTGATGTATCATAATCAGTAATTCCGCCACAATCCCGTCATCGACCCTCGCAGCTTCCACCCATCGTTCGTCGGCGTCGGCGTCGGCACCGCCCATGTGTGTTGTTGTTGTGTTTTTTGTTTGTTGGCTTGCCTTTGAAGAGAGCAAAAGTGAGAGTAGGAGAGGGTTTGCTCTTTTCTGGCGAGGTGTTGTAGAGATGGAAAATCCTGCGGTTGAGTTATGAGTCATAAATAATTTATAGAATGAGGAGTGGCTTTTTGCACACACATGTATCGATACATGTGTTGTGTATGTATAGGCGTGCTTTTGTGGTGACGATGCTATGATTCGATTTTCTTTTCTTC
>JAOWBN010032806.1:0-10234 GCA_028565015.1 Pinguicula moranensis | reverse complement strand
TTTGTATCTTGATAAAACGGTGTTCTCACCGGAATAGAGGCAAGGAAAATTTCCACAAATCTCTTGGTTTCTTCATGAAGATGAGTTTCCACAGTTGGCACACAGGTTACATAAGAAAACTTCTCGCTTTTCACTGAGATGCAATACCAGTATTTGCATCCATGATATAGTGAATACATACATACTCCCAGGCAAGCACTACTACAACAATTATGTCGTTTTTCTACTTTCCTTCAACTCCAGATCATCGAGGCATTCATCCAAAGGTCTGAACCTTAAACCACCAGTTTCAAGAGAGCTTGTATGGATTCTCAGCCAGTTGATTGTCCTGGTAATGTCTATGAGAGTGAACAGTCCTCTAGGGCATCTGGCTCCTCGCTCCCCGCTCCCCCATTACGGTTGGTCAAATTATCGATCGGTAATGGATAATTGATAATGCCGATTATTGATTGGTATCGATTTGAATACTTGAATACGTTCGGGTATTTGGTCATTTAGATTCGGGATCGGATGCCAAATGCAGATCCTACATAATTTTGGTTTGATGTTGTATTTTTTTTATCGTTAATCGGGAAATTCGAATATCGATATTTTTTATATGCGAAACGATATCATTTTAACTAAAATGTTGTTTTAACGTCATTTTTATTTTTATTTTTTTGTATTGTTATTTTTTAAATAAATTTAAAAAAAGGTTTTGATCGATTATTTGATAAAATACCAAATACTGAATTATTAAATAGATACAGAATACCAAATATGTTAACAAATTTAGTATTCGTTATTGAGAATTGGGACGATTTTTTGTTCCCGATATTAATCAATTTGATATTTAATTTCAGGAATATCGATGGATATTTTTTATTGACCAACCCTACCTATCCCATATATACACTATGACCATACTAGTTCAAGTCACAACAACTTCATTCCTCAATGTCCAGCACACTCTCCATCTCCTCGATTCCACTATTCCCATGTTTTCTACTGAACCAATGTTTACCAAAGGTTTTACTTCATGCAAATCTCCAGACCAACTAGGAATGACAAAATTACCGTCGGTAAATGGTAATGTCATTTACCGTTGGTAACTGTTACTGTATTACCGTAAATTAACGGTATTTTGGTTATATGGAATGATAACGGTTTTAAGATTTCATTATCGTTAAAAAATGGTACGGTAACGGTTTTTACCATTATCAAAACAGTAAAAACCGTTTACCGTTTTTTGTTTTAAAAAAATTCTTAAACCAAAAATTTCTTATTCAGTTATTCTTTCGGATAAAACAATGAAAAACTTTCGAAATTTTTTCATTATTGTCTTTAACGTGAGAACGTCTTTCTTTTAGGGACTACGGTTCACTGTTCATTGAATAAAAATTGAACTTGTTGTTCATTACTTAGATATTTGATGTGGTAATGTTGAATTGTTAGTACTTATTTAAACTTATTTATGGTGTTTATTATTGTTTGATCATATTTTATCATATTTGTACGGATTATGGTGTTACATATTATTTAAAATTAATTATAAATAAAATAAAAATATTATATTGTCAATTTTTTTCTAAATAAAAAAATAATACAATAAAAATTAAATAATCTTTAATTCTCTTTGAGCGAATAAGAAAAAATGTAAATGAATGGTTATCATAATTCATATTAAAAATAGCAAAAAATAACAAAAAATAAAATAAAATAATGCGATAACGATAAAATAATATTATCGTATCGTTTACCGCAATACCGTAACAATACAATTTTTTGGAATTTCGATATAATAACGATAATGAAAAATTATTACTATTAAAAAATAGTATAATAACGATAATAATTTATCGTTTACCGTTTCTCACTCCATAACAACCGGAGTTGAATGACGCAGCTCATGCCGTGACTCTGTCCCTTATTAGGGCAGCTTTGTCAGGCAAACCGATTATGTATCACTTAAATCTGTGGCCATTGCCCAATAGAGATCACCCTATAGTTGTGATCCAGGAGCAATTAAAATTATATTCTAATTATAATTTATATAATTATCTATAAATAAGTGTACACAAATACAATATAATTAATTGGAGATCTACATTCTTATTTCATCGACAAGGAAGAAAAAATGTAATAAACATTATTTCAAGACCTGTTGGATTTTGCTTCGCCAAAGCCAGTTAGATAAGAGAAATGAAGAGAATGTAACATTTTTTTTGCATTAGACAACAAATCTATGTTACTTAACGAAAGAAAAAATGAAAATGTCAATGACTTGAAATTCAAGGTTCGAAAGTAGAGGTAAGCAAATGGGTCGGGCGGGCCGGTCACAGGCGATGCTGCAAATTTAGTTTGTCTGCCCATTTATTATTTAAAAAATGTTAAAATAAATTAAAAATGAGTAAACCCAACCCATTTCTATAAACGGGTCATCGGGTACAACCCATTCTTGCATAATGATACAAGAGAGTTATAAAACTATTTAAGTACGAACACTGGCGGATATAAGTAGGGGCCAGGGGTGCTTCTGCCCCTCCTGCCCCTGAGCCATACCCTAGGGCCCAAGCCCCCTCCATATAAAAAGAAAAAAAATATCTATTTGGCCCGTCCTATAATTTTAGCCTAGATTCACCGTTGAGCGCGGACCTAGGGGGCCAGGGACTGGTTCAGGGTCCCTAGGCCGTCTAGTGGCCCTCTCGCATAACGCATTGTCCCTAAGGGGGTGTTTTGCGCAGACCCTCTTATGCTTATAATTGAATTATAATAACTTTTTTTGAAAAAAATGAAGAGTTATTTTTTAAAAAAAAAGTGCTTATAATTGGATTATAATTTTAAGAAGGCTGCGCAGAACAGGGGCTAATTTAAGTCTGCCCTTTGGCTATTTACGCTGAACTTGTTTTAATTAAAGTTTCTATTTCTAAGTATCTAAAATAAAAACTAAAAGAAATGAAACTTTGGCATTATTTTAGTAATTTAAAATTTCAGAAAGGGACCGTACGTAGTCCGTAAACCCTCGAGTTCCTCAGGTTCTCGACGAGACTCTGCTACTCACTCAATACATCAAGAACCGAAAAATCCTCAAGTTTTGTCGTAAAGGCTCCAGCTTTTTCGAGTACTCTCGCAAGGAATCCAGCGTTCTCTCCAGTGATTCTTCAGGAGTTCAGGAAAGTTCTCCGCTGGTGAATGATCTGTTTTTATTTATTTATTTGATAATGATGCATCTTTTATCTTTTATCTTAGGATTTCTGCCGGATCTGAGAAGTTTGGTTTTGAAATTATTAAATATTGCAGAAATGAAAGTAATGAGAAATAAAATAAATTGTAAATTGTGAAGGATCGATATAAGGCCCGTGGTTCTTCGGAGGGGACTCCGAGTCCATCCACGTTGAGCTCCGAAATCGGACACCCCGTGTAGCTTTGTATTTCTTGAACAACGAATGAGCACTTTACAGTATCAGCACTTTCAGCTCAAACAACAAATAAAACAAGTAAAAATTGGCTAAAAAACACAGCGCCAGAAAAGCAGTGACAAGCAGGTCACTGAAGATTTACACCTAATCTTCTAAACAAATAAACTGTAAAAACTCAGAAAATAGACTGATTATAGATGATTGTGATGATTGAAAAAAGGACTTTGAAGTTTTTGAAGAAAACCGAGAAGAATTCGGTTCGTAAAATAGATTCAAGTTTTTGAAGTGAATGTTGAAAAAGTACACGCTGAAAAATTCTATTTCACTTTCAGGTTTTAACAGATCTTATACAGCTTTTAACCCTTTTGGATCTTGTCCGTTCAAAAGGTTGGATCGTTCGGATATTATGCAATTTCATTTTTGTTCGTTGGATGAATGGAGCGCATCTTGGACGGCTAGGATCTTGACTTCGTTCTTGAAGTGTGGAGCACTGCACGAGGCGCCAGAAGTTGCGCGTGACCCTTGGATTTGATGAGATTCAAGGGAAGGATTTACTTTGCTCTAATCGAGAAGCAGATCAAATCATATCGGGAAGCAAACCAAAAGACACATCTGGTTTATATTAATGCACAAGTTATTATATATATTTTTTTGGTGTTGATTTATTTTTATAAATTTAATTGGGGTTGCAATTGTAATTTTATATTTTTAACACATACGTACCGATTCGATTGACAACTGAAATTATATTTGGAACATGCACGACGGATCTATGTGTTATCAGGTCATATCATATATGTTACGGTTGTCGGTTATAAGATGAACTACAGATGAAAGTGAAGCGTCGACTGTGAGTAAGAAAAAACAAACTAATATGACATATAGAAACGTGCACGAGAGGTTATATGTTGTGAGGTCGTATAATATTTGTTTTTTTAATTAAAAAAGAATTTTATTTACTAGCATTCTTTTGGTAAAAGTGAAACCAATTTGATTTTTGAATCACCTACTTTTAGCAGATGTTTTGGCATGGTCCACGCCACGGGGGTTGGGTAGTAGGGGCTGTGAGCTAGAGCTCTGTTGCAAATACGTACCATTAGACTTGGATTTCAATATCCTCAACCGGTTGTCCCAGTGTGGAGCACTGGCCTCAGAATTTGCCTAGAGGTCAGGGTTTGATCCCACTGGATGACAGACACAATGTCAGGGACTCAAGACCACGCCTCCGGGCCTCAGACTGAAACAACTTCAAAAATATTGAGAGAAAACAAATTCTTAAACTTTGTAAGTTTTTTTTTTCAGTATCTATACTTAGAGTGAGTTACATATATATACATGTGCTTTGACATGTGTTTTGTATCCACAATTAAATAGGTTTGGTGCAATCTTGACCACACTCAATGCCTTGTTTTGAGGAAGTTGCAGGTGGCTTGTTGGTAGGCTGAAGACGGCTGGCTGTTGGTAGGCTGAAGACTGCTACAAGGTGGCTGTGGGCCTGCTTGTGTTGATTTTGTCATCTCATTAACAACATGGAACTAATACATTGAAGATGTTGGAGCGATGCATAAGAAGTTGACTACACACGCATAAAACGCTAAACGTGCAAAATATTTACAAAGTCTAATAGTCCCACATTTCCTTACAAGACTTCGTACATAATATAGGTTGAGTCCACCCATCGTCGTAAGACTAACAAAACCCATGCTGTTGAGTGTAGGCTCTCAACCATATCCCATGTAGAGCCATTTTTTCAATTCCTTCCAGATAGAGAGAGAGAGTTATAGGGCAATAATATAATAAATGCTCGTAGCTCTCTTGCCCTGCACAGGGCACATGGGATCTCCTGCTCAGTTTGTATGATGCCTCTGTCTTGCAGCATTTGCTTGATAGGTAGGGCTTTTAAATGAAGCTTCCATGCAAAGATTGCCAATTTTGCCTGAGAAAATTTATTCCAGATGACTAGCCTCCTCATTTGTGCATGGTGGCTCATGTTCTTCAATCAGCTTTTGGTAGATATATTTAGTACAGTATTTTCTAGAAATTTCTCCTTTAAAACAATATGAGTCTTGGCTATGCTGCACAGGGAATGTTCCTTGCAGAAGGGCTGTGAGCTAGTCAAGCTGGTGGTATTCTTCATTGTTCCTCAGCTCTCTTCTCCACATAAGGTTCCATCTTCAACTGTTATTTTCCCATGCTCCTGCATCTGAGATAAAGGTCAGAGGATTCACTGAGATTCTAAAAAGGAGTGGGAAAGCTTCTGATAGGGGCTCAGTTATTATCCACTTATCCTTCCAAAAAAGTGTTCAAGACCCATCTCCAATCTTTATGTCCATATTTTGGGAAAACCAACTCTGATAAATGATATGTTGTAAGGCCTTCCACCAGGAGGATGAGTAAGAGTTCCCTCTTCTTCTTCCACGCTGTGACAGGCTAAGAATTGTAGGCCTTTGGAGAAGTCTCAGTGTCCGCAGCTGCAGCCCCATCTCTATTTCGTATTTAGATCTCAATTCATCGATGGCTATGGAATCCTTTCCTTGTAGAATTCTGGCCCCCCATTTCCCTAGCAGTGTACTGTTGAACTCTCAAATTCTTTTAATACCAAGTCCTCCTTTGTTTTTGGGCAGGGTTAATTCGTTCCAAGAGATCCACGCTGTAGCTCTCTTACCTGCATTTCTTACCCAGAAAAAGTCTCTCTGGAACGATGTTAGCTTATGCAGGACAGACTTAGGTATAGTGTAAAATGACAAGAAATGCATAGGTAGTGAATTGAGTACAGAATTAATTAATACCACTTTGCCTCCCATTGGCAACAGATTGTTCTCCCAGGACTGCAGAGTTAGTGTTGTCTTGGCTACTATGGGCTTCCAAACCTCAGCTTTTTGGTTCTTCACACCCACTGGAAGGCCAGGATATTTGAAGGAGAAGTGTCCTTGCTTACAACCTAAGTATGCAGCCATTTCTTCAAAGGTTTTGCCATCCATATTCACTCCATAAATAGAGTTTTTGTTTTAATTCACTTTCAATTCGGATAGTAGTTCAAAATTCAGGAGGATAGCTTTAAAAAACTCTGATTCTGTTCCAGCTTGATTCACCAAAGAGTAACTTTTCTATCATTAATTTCATCATCTGAAAGAACACGTGTCTCCCCTATTTGATCAAAAAAATGTAACTTTTCGGAAATCCCCTAAAAACATCATGATTCCAAACTTTAAGAGACTGTCTTAAAGCTTTTAACCGATAATGAAGAATATAAGACTTACTATCTGAGAAAGACATACTCTTCCAAGTAGCATCAACAAATGATCGAATGCTTGGGTGAGAATCCCAACCATCCAAGGTCCTGAACAACTTTGGCCCCCAATTCACTTTATACGTCATCAACATGATAAGGCGATGATCCAAAATACATCTATCAAAAGAAACCTCCTTCAGATCTGGCCATAAAGAAACCCATCTATCTGAGAGTAGAAAACGGTCAAGCCTACTTGCACTCGTTCCTCTCCCATTAAGCCAAGTATACAAAAATCTCTGCAAAGGGAGTGGGGGGTGGGTCAATTAGAGCATTATCAAGAATAAAATCATTAAATTCTACCGTATCCACAGAGGGAAGACCATGATAATTAAGTCATTCCGGAGTAGATCGGACAGAGTTGAAATCTCCAACTACACAAATAGCACAAGAGTCTGCTTCCTGTATCAAACTCGAAAGATGTAAATGCAATGCACGTTTATCAATCGGAACATATGAAAAATAAACATTAATCACCAATAGCTTAACCTGTGTCGCTGTCCATACTCCCTCAACTGCAAGGATATTAGTGAAACAGTGAACATTCGACACCGCAAATATAACACCATTCCATATTGATAAAAGGCCACCTGCCTGACCATCAAGTGGGCTCTTGGCCCACTGAAAACCAGCCCCTCCCCATAACTTCCTCATAATCAACCAATTAGCACAATGTTTTTTTGTCTCTTGCAAGCATAAGAAATCAACAGAATTTCAATATACAAGTTTATGTATAGCACATACGCGTCCCGGGGCGCCGAGGCCTCGTACATTAATAGACATAATCTTCATATATCACCATTTGTGGTCACGGTCCTTTCCTCCTCGGGCTTATCCATCTCCACATCTCTTCTCTCCATACCAACCAACCTAGACACCATAGTTTCAGATAATTTACTACTCAAACCAATATTCTTACCAATCTCCCAAGTCAACTTTGCCGCTGTCATTTATTTGGAACGACGCCTAGTAGATCCAATATTTTTGCCACAAATAAAATCAGCTATGTCCTCCATAGGTGATGGGGGGCAAATAATCTTTCTTGATTTATATCTTCGGCCAAGTCCACTAGACCAGCATCCTCATCAACTGGCTATGAAAGATCCACCTTGGGAGAACAATGATCATACGGCCCACCATGCGAAGACTTACGGTGCGAGCCCCCTGGCGATTTCCTTGGATTTTTTCTTTTCTTAGTACTAGACTCCACATCAGCCGCATCCTTCATAACCATCATAGCATATCTCTTTTCCAACGCGGGATCTACCATAATTACTCCATCAAGTTGTAACTGTCCAACCATATCAGGACAGCTATCATCCATCGGTTGTGTATCACATTCATTGGGTGACCTTTCAGACACTGTGAGGTCATTGTCGCACGGTATTTCAACAGTAACAGATACACACTCGAACGCAGCATGTACACTGCCAGGCATCACATTTTCTGCCTCTGTCAGTCGATTCTCGAACAGTGATGTTTCTCGTGCAGCTACGTAAACAACACTTGGCCCCTCAATCTCGGCTGACACTTCATGGCCCGGTCAAGTCATTAGGCATGATTCCACCTCCCATCCCAGCATGCACACTCCGAACACCTACACCAACATTCGGTCTAGCAACCTCCCAACGACGGCCCACTCCCCTTTCCTCCACAACACACACCAAAAATCACTCATCCTTCAACACAACTTCAACACTCTCATTAATAATACCTGCATTCGAGACCTGAACTAGCATACGGGCGCGGTGCATCATAATGCGCTCGGCCATATAGTGATCCAATCTCATGAACTCCCCAAATGACCCAGCCAAATTCTTAATAAAATCAGGATACCAACAATGCAACGGCATGCCCTTAACCTGTAGCCACACATCTCTAGTCCCATTGGACCCTCCACGACACCGCGGTCGAACCCCCGACAAGCCAAGCATATTGGCCAAATGTGTCTTCTCTTGTAAGCGTATTTGAAGTAAATCATTAGTGTATGAAAAAAGAACTTCACCCCCCTCCACTAGAATCACCTTCCCATCACCGAGTGCATTCTCTTTCAATTTCTGGACAATCTTCGAAAGGGCAATCATAGGCCGCCCAAGAACGCATTGATCAAGCCATTTTGTTGCCGATGAATCCTCCTCAAATCTCACCACCCGCTGTGTTTCACAAAATACGGGGACAACACTGGATTAGTCGAACTACTAGCTTACTTTCCGGGCCGTGACTGAGCATCCGTCACAACGACACCCCTCATACCGCCGAACCCCGAACTCGATGCAGCTCCAACTTGTATGCTCCGATCCAACATCCTGCCAGACGCTTCTCCAGCACCTCCCGATCACCCACCGGAGCAAACCGCACAAACCCAAAGTGATGCTTGTTCACCAATTGGTTCCGAGGAATGAACATATCCCGAACCTCTCCGAATGCCAAGAAATATCGGTGCATCTCCACACTGTGCACGCCGGAGGCAGATTTGCAACATGGAAAGAATCTGTCTCCTCACGTAACTTCTTGATATGCGCCGGCAAGATGTAACTTCCCGAACGATCAGCAACACCCTCCCCAACAGTCGCCTTCTCCTCCCTCTGACGCCGGCACTGAAACTCCCATCCCCCACCATCATCGTCCTGATCAACTTCATCAATCCGCACGCCAGACTCCTTCAGTTGCAGTTTCGATATTGCACGAACCGAAAAAATTGAATCTGAAACTGTATGGTCCGATTTTTTCGGATCTGTAAGTATCCTCTCCTTCTCCAGCACAACGTCCACCGCCATTTCAACGTCCTCCTCCACCCCAGAAACTCCACCTTCCATCGGAAAGGTGACAGCAGTTAATGACGCCTTTCCTCCCTTACTCTCCATTAGCGTTCGGCCCTCTTCCATCGCCACATCCTCTTTCGAACCACGGGATGAAGCCCGCACCAACGTCCCCTTCCGTTGTTCGTCGGGTTTCAAAGATTTCCAATCAATTTGCACGGTGGCGGGGACGGTTTTGAGGTAGAAGTCGGCTATTTTTTTGTGTAATCGCCGTTGTTGCCCATTTTTTCTTCTTCGTCATGTTTTTCCGGGAGTGCTTCTATGATCCCCAAATTGCTCCGCCTTTGCTCGAAAACACCAAAGGTATGCAGAAATCTTCTGATTTGATATTGTTTGAACTCAAATATGGATCTCGTTTTCAGTGCAGTGGAAGAATGGCAAATGATGGGGATCCGACAAGTATGGTTCCGAAGAATGCGATTCTACTGAGGAGAAATCACATGGCGCCGTTATACGACCCTATTACACCGTTGGAGCTTGATGATTTGAACCACCATCTGCGGAGCTTGAAGGTGGAGACAGTGTGAGTATGAGTATAAGTATACAATCTCTACCTAAACTATCATCCCGTGACCGCCTTATATCAGATCTTTTCACTGGTTGTATTATTTCTACTATTGGTTTCATGTAGTAAAGGCGCTAGGAGATACGGGGTAATTGAATGTGACCATTTGGTGCTCAAAGGCATGGAAGAAACTGTTAGTATAACTCCTTTTCTAGCCTCTCCT
>JAOWBN010032773.1:0-10235 GCA_028565015.1 Pinguicula moranensis | reverse complement strand
CTTCATTTTTTCAAAAAAAGTTCTTATAATCCAATTATAAGCATAAGAGGGTCTGCGCAAAACACCCCCTTAGTCATCATCAGCTCTCCTATTGATGAAACTTTTGTAGAAGCGGCACTAATTACAGCCACCAAGGAGCAACTCGAGTCCATCATCAGTTGTTTGCACCAAAAGTTGCGACAACCCTTGTGGTGAGATATCATATTTGATGTCTCGTAGTTCTTATAGTGGACGCCAACTTCTTTGAGGCAATAATTCCACCTTGCCCTTGGATCCCCAGGATCACCATCTATTCTCGTGAAGTACTACCACATCAACGAATGCTTACTAAGTTTTCGCCTTTTAGGTGACCCTGGCCGTTTGGATGCACCCGCCTCGTCAGGGTTATCACGACTCGTGACCTCCGAAGGAGGCAAGAAAGAGGCATCAGGGTGTTCCCAATCCATATGTAAACTGAAAATTGATTAGATTATTGATCAAATACTTCTAAAAAGTAAAGAAAATAACATGTGTATATTTAAGATAAATTCAAAAAGTAAAGAAAATACTTTCATAAAAAACACATGAAAATAAAAATAACATATGTTTAAGGTCACAGAAAATAACAAACCTTTAATTTTCTGTTCCAACTAGGCAACTATTGCTTGATTCTTTCACTTGGATCTTGAGGATCTTCAAAATCCTTGTTCTTAAACAAACAAAAGTTAGGCCGCAATGCTAGAACCAAAAAATGAAGCAAAAGAAAACACAGTTCCGCAATGTCAAAAATTCAGAATCCTTGTTGTTAGACATCATATAAGAATAAGACATTCCACAGTGCAAACATAAGAGCATAAAGATTTTAAAGTAGGTGTTGCCACGTACATGTCTATATGAGAATCCGTACACATAATCCACGATAGCTAAACAATAAACTTTCAAAACAAGGAATAACCAAGGATTAATTTTAGACGGTGCGACTTGTCCCAGCGGTTATCCCCCGCACCACAGGGCTTGTCTAGAGGTGGGGGGGTTTGAGTCTGGATGGGCTCCAAATCTGGCACTATCATCTCGGGATTAGTCGGGTAGGGCCCTCGGGTCGACCCAGATACCTAGTGGGTTTCAGATCTCTGATTACCTACCAAAAAAAAAAAATCCAGCCCCATCTTGAATTTCAAACAACAAAATAACTTCCATATTCTTCAAAGCAAAGCAAGCGAACATCTAGAGCCAAGGACTAAACATTGCTGAGACTAGAGAGACTCAAGGAATTGAAATTTATATTCATCGAGCCACATCAAACTTCCAGTGTTAAGCCCGTATGCCATTTCCAAAGTATTTTCCAAAACGTAATATCGTTTATCGAATAACATTCCCGGGAATAAATAAAATGAAGAAAGACTCATCTTCTTTCACATCATTAATTAGGGTAAGACCAGCCAGTGCGAAAATTTCTTAATATGTAAACCCTATGAATCCTTGTTCTTGAACAAGCACGATGGGGAGAGAGAAAGTCAACTTTCAGAAATGATTTGAATGAGAAGAGAAAGAGAAAGTTGCGAAGTAATTCAATCCGTTAATAAACAAGTCTCTACCGCCCCAGCAACCGCTAACCTAGGAAATAACAAAATCAATTCTGCTATAGCCACCGCATACCGCCGATCAGAGCATTAGCAATGGCGGAAATCCGCCATCACCGCTATCGCTTGCCACTTCTAACTGTTGGTGGAGTAGTGGGCTCAATGTTTTTTTTTTATAAGCTAAATTTTATTGATAATAATAATATGTTTGTACAATGCGAATAAAAAGAAAAAAAAGAATAGACATATACATAATTTACAAAGATTCCTACTGGACCTTCTAATAAATCATTCACTAGAACAACTGGTGTTTTTGTTCCTCCACAGTGTAAACTAATGGAAACGTTGAGCACACTACTAATAAATCATACACTACTAATAGTGGGCTCAATGTTTCCATTAGTTTCTCACATGGATGGTTCTGGATTCCTTCGTATGTTGTCACAACAACACCGGTGTCCTTCGAAAGACTCTGGATTTGTTTCTTCACATTGTAGGTGTGATGCGTGCAACGATAATAACTCTTTGGTTACGAGAGCAAAGCAATGTGTTTCCTATTCAAATGTAGTAGTTTTTTTTTTTTTTGATAAGTCCTATTCAAATGTAGTGACCCAAAGTTCTTGTTTTCTTTCATAGAATTCGTACATTAATAGACTTTTTCATGCTAATTTTCATTGTACTTGAATTTGAATTTGAAGAATAAAGATAGTAGTAACAACGAATGAATCTATTGTCTCACTTATATTCTAAGCACTTTTTAGCGTTTTAGGGTTAGAGTGCATTTTGGGGCATGTTTGGGAAGTGGGTTTTTACTAAATCCTATTTCTGTTGTGTTTTTTTGTTTTATAGTCCAAACAAGATCAATGATGAAAAATAATGCCAACAATGGAACTTCTTTCTCGACATTTGTGGAGGACCTCCAAGAGACCATAGATGGTATGGGAGAAAAGGTTGGTCGATATGATGCCATGCTTGAACAGGTAGCTGAATTGAGCCGTGTGATGGGTCAACTTGTGGCTGGGAATCAGAGCAAGTTGATAGCCACCCGAGACAGAATGTTTCCCGCCGTTGGCGAGTTAGAAACCAAGATGATGATGAAGAGGTTAGAGATGAAACTAGAGTTAATGATTCTTTGAGGAACATCAAACACTCTATACCTGAGTTCCAAGGCAAGCATCACCCCGAAGCATTCTTAGGATGGAAGGATCAAATAGAGGACATCTTTGAGCTTCATGAGTTTCCCGAAAACGTGAAGGTAAAATAGGTTGTTTCTAAATTTAAATGTTATGCTTCTACTTGGTTGAAGGATCTGGATCTGTAACGTAAAAGGGATAGGGATGATGACCCTTCAATTGAAAATTGGTGAGATCTTATGAGACCCATGAAAAAGACTTATGTCCTGGAGTCGTAAACACGCCAACTAAGAGGCGAAATGCAAGAGCTTCGACACGGTAACCTATTAGTGGTCGATTAGTGTCATGAAATGATGTCTTTGAAGCAGAGAGTTGAATTGAAGAAGGGTGAGGATTTATCCATGGACTCAATATTTACAATCGGCATCAAGTTGAGAAGTATGCACCTCATTGTAATCATGGGCGGATGCAGGGAGGATAGGGACCATGGTCCTCCCCCTTTCCCCCCCTTTTTAAAAAATAAAATATAAATATTTTTAGTTTGGTTCCCCTAGAATATTGTACCTATATTTGTTTGTACTAATGAACAAAACCTGTTTAGATCATGTGGTAAATTCTCAGCCTTTAAACCGAGTGGGAGATTGCTCAAATCCATTTGCCATTTTTCGATTATTTTTTCGAAAGCAAAAGCAAATTTTTTTAGAAAATGGTGGGATTCGAACCTTGCACGTAAGATGAAATTTCTACTGTCTTAACCACTACACTAAAGGATATTGGTGAGATTTTATCAATTCTAATAGACCTTTTATGTGTGTATTTGTTTCGGATATTTTTTGATTAAATGTTTTTTTACAGATTTTAAATATAATTATTTTTGAGTTGGTCAACCAAATTCTGAACTTCGGAAGTTATTTATGTTGTAAAGAAGCCGACTAATGGTACAAAATTTTGGTTGCATCTGTATCAAACAATCACAGTAACTTCGAAACATACATAGTTGATTGAACAATATCGTTATTGATATTTAAATATAATTTTTTAATTAACACTAATATTAAAATAATTTGGAAAAAATGGAAAAGAGAAATAAAATTAAAATTTTATAAGTATAAAACAGACCCTAGTATCCATACTGAAACAATTTGCCCCCCAATGATTGTATTGGCATTGAAGAATTTGGTTGCCTATGCTAAAATTGTGGTTCTTGTACTTGAAAGTATCATGGAGGATAAGGCGACTCCAGAGCAAAAAAGTGAAGCACACATGTTGTTGCAAGAATTTGAGTTTGTGTTCACAATGCATTTGATGAAGTCTGTATTGGGTATTATTAATGATTTGTCATTGGCATGACAAACAAGAGACCAAGATATAAAGAACATAATGGCCTTGCTGCTTGTATCAAAAGAAAGTTTGCAAATGTTGAGAGAGTGGTTGCGTTGATCTAGACTTCGGCAAGCCCGCCCCGCCCACCACGGTGAAATAGGCATAATTTTGGGGCACGAACCGTCCATTTTTAAAAAGCAGGTGGTGCAGTTTTGCTTCATTTTAGAAAATGGGGCATGCTGAACCGGAACGTTTCTAAAATGGGTGTGACGTGTTGACACCTGTTTGTCCTGTTTACCCTATTTGCCATGTTTGCCCTATCTGGCTAACATAATTGATTATTATATTTGGTTACCAAAGTTACAAATACATTGACGATGCGTGAGCCAACTTTATGGAACAGGAAAATCTAGAGATGTTAAGCTAACAAATAGTAACTCAATACTAGAAAAATGGCATTTTAGTTTCTTCCTAGCATCTCCAGTAGAACCTTCATCATCTCATGTGCAGAACAATTGGTGACATAGATGCAATGTGTTAGTTTTAAGTCATCCTCTAAGAGAAAGAACCTGAAAGGCTCCAACCCGTACAACGCGGTATTAAATAAAGAGTCTATGGCAATCGATATCTCTGTTCATATTCTAGTTACTTGATCGAGAAGCAAAAACAAATACATATGAAACAATATCAAGTGATGAGGATTCCAATGCAGCATTGGAGTTACAAGTTCTATGAGCAAAAGCA
The DNA here is from genome assembly GCA_028565015.1 of Pinguicula moranensis. Classification (NCBI taxonomy): domain Eukaryota; kingdom Viridiplantae; phylum Streptophyta; class Magnoliopsida; order Lamiales; family Lentibulariaceae; genus Pinguicula; species Pinguicula moranensis. The sequence goes on along the minus strand of JAOWBN010032773.1, from coordinate 5,476 downwards.
AAACCACCCAAAAGTACTCACTAGATCAATTGCGATAGATTTTGTTCGATAGTGCTGTAATAAGCAATCACCCTCTATTTAACTAAAGAAAAAACCTTTTGAAAAGTTGAGACAACTAACACAGGAACAAGCAAACTTCAACCATGCATCATCAAAATCAGAATATGGGAGAACTATGTCAAAGGGTATATAAATACTTAACCTTCTAAGTCTTATTGAATCTATTCTTTCATTCCTTGAAAAATAAGTAACAATTAACATAAAATGAAATTTAGTTATATAAATAAATTAAGGATGAATAATTAACCTTTACTGCCGAAGTTTCGGAGGAGTAGGAGGAACTGAAGTAGGATGGTCGTCTTCTTCATCGTATTCCTCAATTCTATCATCCTTGATCTCCTAATCCTTAATCATGTTCAACATTTCTACAATCTCCAATTTCAACCTAGATCGTCTTTCTTTCACAATCCTTCCAACCATGCTGAAAGCAGACTATGAAACTGGAAGTCAGAATGCTATAGACATACCTTGCCAACTGTGATAAAATTGGACATTTTGTCTTGTGTGACTCCTACCATTGTAAAAGGTTCAAGTTCTCACCATCGAGTTCATATGTCATTTCAAAATTTGTATGGAAATAGTTCTTCAACTCAAAATATTGAACAACAATACTCGACTTCGTATGCAAAATTCGATGATGAACCAATGCCACCCAGTAATTTCCAATCCGATGATTACTTCCCACTAGGTGGTGGTGCACGAACCTTCGTACCTCCAAACTTGCTATCATAATTGCTATACAAGTCGAGCAAAGAGGTTTTGACATTCTTTACAACATTATTTTCATCCTCTAATCTCATCCAACGATGCATCTTAAAAACTGCTTCTTCAAACATTGTCATCCTGGGTGGAGGATCCAACATGAAAGCCAATGAATATAAGAGAGGAGGGTTAGCCCAATATTCCAATTACTCCTCATCGATCGCACGTCGACTACAAAGAAGAGAATAAAAATGCATCAGAAGGTTAAAGAATGAAAACAATCAAACAACAACTTAAAGCAGCTTGGGGGTGAGAGGAATGTACCTCCTATGTGTTCATCATGCTTGTGTTCATATAGATTGTTCGCCATTAGCACCATCTGATGTATGGCTAGAGGAGATGTTGTTAAATAACTCTATGACAAAGTAGTCATGGCCTCATAGAAGACGTTAAGGAATGTGACAATTTTCTCAACGACGTCTCACTCAAAGAATGTCAAAACAGCTGGGGAATGAGAGGAAGTCTGCATTTGCACACTCATCAAATACTGGGATAGGGTCATCTTGTACTCAAACAATCTCTTCAACATAATGTATGTCGAGTTTTGTCTAATTAGCATCTATGCATCCAAAATGCGAGGCTTGTAACCTAAGGAGACACTTTGAGCTTTGAAGGCATTGATGCATTGGGGAGACACCTTTATCCACGACACAACCTATCTAACCTTTCCAACATAATCTTCCAAAGCACTCAAATTTGCTTGAACTATCAAATTTATAACATGGCATGTACATATCTGATGTCAAAGAAAGCCATCATTGTATAACCTTAACGGACCCTCAAGTGATCTCATAGCCTTTGCATTCACAAATGCATTATCTAGTGTGATGGAGATTGTGCGATCCACGAGTCCATATGCCTTGAGTACCTCCAAAATACTCTCTGCAGTGACCTCACCAGTGTGCCTCTCCACCAATTTGAATCCAATGATTCGCTTCTGTAAATTTTAGCTAGCGTCAATATAATGTGCCACTACGCTGCAATAATTTAGATGGGCTCTAGAATCCAATATATTAAATGTCAAGGCTACACAATACTGCAAAATAGCAAACACGAATTTCATTTCTGCAACACGTTTCTCAAAATATTCTTTGATGTCACGCCAAATCATGTGTGCACTAACTGTTTGGAAGGAGGGGTTGAAAGATTTTTTAATATACTTCTCATAAGCGTAATGCTCTCTAAAGTTGATAGGCAAGTCACAAACAGCAGCCAGTTACACCAAGGATTCCCACCATACCTTAGGATCGTAACGTCATGCAGTCACTTTGCCATTAGCAGTGAAATGTAGTGTTGGTTGACGGGTTTGTACACAACCATGCTTTAATCTACACTTGGTGGCATGCCTTTTCAGCGTGCTAGTCCCACCAATTGTCGTTTTATCATTATACTCAATTTTGCAATAGTTACATTTTGCCCTCCAAACTGTTTTGCATCAATAACCTTCTGGTACCTCTCTAAATGATTCCACACATCAGACGTGAGTTTCTTGCTTTTATTAGAGGTGCCCGTCATAGTATTGCTTTGTGTATAAGGGTTTGCAGAGTCCAATCCAAACGCATTGACTTCTTCTCGAAGAATATCATCCTCATGCAAATCAACCATTTTCTAAACTGAACACCTACATTCAGTGTGGGGAAAACAATTAGATCAATGGATAATTGCATTAACAATTTCAAATTCTGAAAAATGAAACTTGTATTGGAAATTCAAATTCTGAAAAATGAATTATGAAATATTTCTCAACTTCATAAGGCTAGGTTTGCACTTTTCAGGAAATTCAAATTCTGAAAAATGCATAATGCAATGCTTTTTAAATGCAATCACAACTAGAATTGCCAAGAAAGATGTGTTTCAGTAGCCAATTACAAAGAAACCTTGTGGAGGATTAATGGAACAAGAAATCGACAAATAAAATCTTCAAGATGAACAAATTATTGACAGTTGCTTGCAAACCTAACACGAAATATCTGTAAAGCATATGATTGATCGAAAGGCATATTAAAAGAGTTGAAATGTAAATGTATGAACTTCCACGTTGAAGATGTTGTAATAAAGATTTTAAACTAGATGCATATCAAGTATTTCTTTCACTAGCCATTTAAGCAACAAGTTGACTCAAAAAGGCATATTCACTCCCTCTCCAAGATAGAAAAGGAACGGAATATTCTTTGAGGAAGCTCATTAATAATAGTATTCAATTTTATCTGAGCAATTAAGAGATGCAGCCAACACGTTAAAAACACAATTTTTTTTCAAAGACCTTTACCTCATAAAAGCTAAAAAATAAATGGCCAAAAAAAGATAGAAAGAACTAATAAAGCAAGTTGCTTTTATTAGGACATAAACTCCATATAATAATCTCTCTCTCTCTATATATATATACACAGATATATGAAAATGAAAAGGGAATATCCCCATAGGCACAAAAAGTGCACTAGGCTGACTCTACAAAGTCAAACCACCCACACGGCCACGCTCACCAGTCACCACCCATATACCCTACATCATACCCTACACACTGCCCTGTCGACCATAATATAAAGGTTTATGGCCTTCAACCACATGAAATCATCTGAAAATTGTGGTGATAAATGAGTTGATCTCAATGAAGCAATGTGTGTGGAAAACTTTGTAATCTCAATCAACACAAAAGTCCAAGCCAAGCACTCTGCTTTCATTTAACACAAAAGAACACATTTGTAATCTCAATCAACATAAAAGTCAACAAAGATTAAAAAAGGGGAAATTTTTTAATTTACCATAGCCTGAAGAATTGAAGAAGAATTGATAAAATCTGAAATCTAAAATTGAAATGATTGAACCCTAAATCAAATTGAAATTGCTTTTAGTGAAATCAGAACTTGAAATTGTTGTTAGCAAAATCAGAAACTTTATCCACAAAATCGAACCCTAAACGGCTAAACCTAATCAAAAAATTTAACCCTAAACCTCCCCAAGTCGAAGCTCATACTTGAACTGGATTGGAATTGCTGAAGTCTAATCCAAACTTGTACTTGAACTTGAAATCAAACTCGATCAGAACTGGAAGTCTGGAATTGCTGAAGGAGAAGGAAGATTGAAGAAATCCTTGAAGTTGTTTCCTTCAGCGACTAAACTCGAACTCAAACAGAAGAAATGAAGATTGAAGAAGCCAAAAAAATTGCTATGCGTTATTATGTTTTTTACAAACGAGCGGACCATATTTACCCGCGGCTATGAAAATCGAACCCGTGGCCGTACCATCATATCACCAGGTGGGCTTAGCCTGCCCGTTTACTTGCTGAACGCTATCGCTGCCCGTAAATGAAATGGGTGCGGGGCCGCCGTAAACAAATTTTTCCTGAGCGAAATTGGTCGAGCACGTTTAACCCGGGTCATTTGCCGAGTAGGTTGATCTACTTGAAGAGGTTTGTGAATTCTGTGGCACTTATATAATTATAGCCCCCAATATGAATCAAGAGTTTGTAGCTCCTGGACGTCCAAGATGGGGAATTGAAAAAAAAGCTAATATGTTCTTTTTCAAGACTGAATTATTTTATGCTATTCCAGATAACCAAATGATGGAGCTGTATTCTCCATTTTCTGAGAAAAACACTGAACCGCTTCATTTTATGGGTTGTCTAAGTAACTGTTTTGTGCAGCCTTCTTATTCTTATAATTGACTTATAAGAATCTTTTTTCAAAAAATGATGAGTAATTTTTTTGAAAAAAAGGTGCTAATAATCCAATTATAATTTTAAGAAGGCTGCGCAAAAAAGGGGCTAAGTCCTAAAGAATCGTTCTCTGCCTTCAACAAGAAAAATCTCATCGCACTTGCTAGATTGTATCCTAAAGATTTATCTCCAAAACTTGATGATCAACTTGAAACATATATTATTTATGTATGCTCAAGCAACGTCTTTTCAGCTCTTGATGGGATTGTTGATCTTGCCAATAAAATGGTGCAAACAAGGAAACACACGGTCTATCCTTTGATTTATACTATTGTCACTTTGGTATTGACTTCGCCAATTGCCACAACGAGCGAGAAATCATTTTTTGCAATGAATATGATCAAATTTGAACTACGCAATCGAATGGGGGATAATTGGCTTAATGCCCGTTTAATTACTTATATTGAAAGAGATATTTTTGCCGGAGTTGATATTGAAAGTTGTTAGACAAAACGTTACAAACGTTTTTCTTTCTTTAATTTTGTATTAAAAGTCAAATTGAATTTTGAATTCCATTGTGCAATTAATTGGTTTAATTGCAAATTGATTCTTAAGAGAATCCGGCCCCTATAAATAGGTGATTCCGACACCTATTTTGTGACACGCGAAAATACTATCTCATGTGTTGAGAACCCAGTTTAAAATTCTCTCGAATCATTGCCTCGCCGTCTCCGTAGGAGAGTTTTGAGTTCATGGATTCATCGGGAATTTTACAGCCTCCGATTTTGTTCGTGATATAATCAACCGGAAGGACTACGCTCCAAATACGCTTCCGCAAAGGTACGGATTTCGTTTCACGTATTTGTTAGATACGTTCAAACGGTTTTAGGATCTATGATCCACAGTGGTACAGATCCCACTTCTGGATTTAATTATGTTCGAACAACTGTACCGGAATACTAATCAAATTTCCTGATTATCTTTTCCGGTAATCGCCT
>JAOWBN010032762.1:0-10235 GCA_028565015.1 Pinguicula moranensis | reverse complement strand
TGGTCTGCTGACATTGATGATCATTATGAGCCACCTAGACGAGGAGCCCATGCAAACCGTGGTCACATGAGGGTTCAACAGCCCCGACTGCCCCCATACGAGGCTATTTTTGACCCTCCATATCAGGCTGCCCGTGACTTAGCCTTCCTGAGATGTGCTCATGAGGAAAGTCTAGGGAACGTGAAAATTAATATTCCCACCTTCGCAAGAAGGAATGATCCAGAGGCATATCTAGAATGGGAGATGAAAGTGGAGAAGATCTTTAAGTTTCATGACTATACTGCTCGCCCGAAGGTAAAACTCGTATCTATTGAGTTTACTGATTATGCAATTACATGGTGGGATCAGGCTTTGAACAACTGGAGACGTGATGGAGATGATCCTTTAGATGATTGGGATGAGATGAAAATGATATGAATCATTGTCGAACTTATGACAAGACCCACACCAATTCGATGATTCAAACACACGATCTAAAAGGGAAGAGTTTGTTGTGCTTTCGCCTGAAAACAACTTGTGTCAACCAACGAGTAGTCACGATTTTTATATCGTAGCACCACCAATCAATTCCCTGAAAGCAACTAGTGCTAACCAAGAATCTCAAGGATAAGTTCTATGAAGACGCCACTTCTCTAGTAAGGAAAAGATAAGTCAAAAACTAGTGTAAAACCAAAAGAGAATACTTCTCACAATTTAATCAACCAAATGGAATGAATCAAGAGTTGGGGTCGTGCACCCTTTTATGGGGAAAAGGGGGAACAAGTTCTCCATGCTAGTAGGTCTCTAATTAGCTAAACAAGACTGGGAAATAACCTACTATAGATAAACATAAAAATAAATGGTCTAATCTAATTAGTATCCCATGAGATTTGGAATCTTCATGGCAAATCCTTTTTCACTCCAATTCCTCTTATAATGCACGTGTAGGACTCCTTTGTGGACAAGGTGTCTTCAATTTGTGGCCAAGTTTCTTCAATTTATTGGGCTCTTCTTTTGTGGACAATGTGATTTCAATTTGTTGATTTTCGAAATTGGGCCATGGGCTTCTTGTTGATCCATGACTTGAAGAAGAATGATGGGTGGTAGCCTTATCCAATGGTCCATGGGGCCCACTTATGGTAGATGGGCCGTGGGCTCCATCTTGTACTCTTTGAGCCCAAACTTCTTGGATCAATAAGATTAAAGCCTCTTTAAATCTCTTGTCTCTTAGGTGTGTAATTGGGCCTTCTTGAAGCCTTAATGGCTCACTCCTTTCAAGTTCATTCACATGATTCACGCCATTATTGGGCTCTTCAATGGGCTGCTCGTGGATGCCTCTTTCAGTGGACGGCCCAGGTGCAACTTGAACGTGTTTGGCTCATTTATGAGAAATAGGATTCGTGTTTAAGAAGACAATACTCTTGCTGCCACAAAGGAGTACTGGAGGATTAGATAATGGAATACCAAGATGATAAAGTAAGTATCAGAGCCAGAGCACTTCTACAACAATATTGGCGAGAGCATGGTACTCAGATTCACAAGTAGAGCGTAAGACAATGGACTTATCACGAGTAATCATTGGATGGGAGCCAACCATGGTCAGAGGATCAGAGAAAGGAACAGGATCAATGGGAACACCGAGAGAGGTCGAGGAAAAAGAAGCAACATCCAAAGGAGTGGAGGAGGAGGAAGAAATATTTTTAGGTAATGGACAAAGGGAACGGGGAGAGAGAGATACTGAAGATGGGGAAGATAGTGGGGAATAAATCAGTCTCATGAGGCTCAAGGACCACAGAGATATCAAGGTCAGAGAGAGGGTGAAGAAGAGAGGAATTGTGGAAGAGAAAAAATAGGTTTCATCAAAACGAACATGCCGAGATATATAGAGGCGGGAGGTAGAAAGATCAAGGCAGCGAAAGCCCTTATGGGAAGAGCAATAGCCGAGAAAGATACAAGGAAGACTATGGGGAGCAATTTTATGAGGTGTATAATTACGTAAACAAGAAAACACACGATAACCAAATTGGTGAAAATGATCATATCGAAGAGAAAAGTCATAAAGTAATTCAAAAGTAGAGATACCTGACAGGAGAGACGATAACAACCAGTTAATGATGTAAGTTGTAGTATTAAACACAGTAACCCAATAGTAGAGAGGAACATGAGAATGAAAAATAAGAGTGAGACCCATTTTAGTGAGATGGCGATGCTTTCTCTCAGCATGATCATTATGAGCAGGAGTGTAAGGACACGAGAGCATATGGTGAATGCCATGACGACAAAGATCATTTTGAAAATGGTGACTAGTAAACTTAGTGCCTTCATCACTCTGAAATTTTCGAATAGTGGAGGAATGTTGTTTTTCGGCAAAGGAATGAAAGTAAAGAAATGTATCAAAGAAGTCAGATTTATTTTTGAGTAGATAAATTCATGTAAAACGAGAATAATCATTCACAAAGATCACATAATAGCCATAACCATGCAAAGATAAAATAGTAGAAGGTCACCAAAGATTATAATGTATTAAGGCAATCGACCGAGAGAAACAATTTTCATTTGGTAAAAATGGTAAGCGATGTCTCGTGGCCATTTCACAGGAAATACAGGGGGCATTTCCCAGGAAATACCACGGCCTAATAATGACACAGTACGAAACGTAACCAATTCTAGCATGCCACAAATCGAATGAATTGTGAAGTTGACAGATCGTAAGGGAAGAGGCAAAAGCAGGGATGTTGCGTTTGAGTACAAACAAACCTCCATCACGCTCACGCCGATTGGTGGCCACTATCTATCATGTGTGTCAGCTCTAAACGACAAAACAATGATCAATTAAAGTAATAGCCAGAAACAAATCAGAGATTAGTTTACTAATAGACAAGATTTTTTGTAAGGGAATGAACAACAAGAATATCAAGTAATGGTAAGGAGGATGTAGCAGAAATAATACTTATATGTGTAATAGATAAAGAGGCATCATTGCCAATAATAACACATGTCATACCTCTATAGGGAGTAGTCTGATCAAAAGCCGTCGGAGAGGAGGTCATATGAGCAGAGGTGCTAGTATGCATATACCAATAAGATATTGAGGAGTTACAGAAGCTAGCAACAGTGAGCGTGGAGTTTAAGATGAGTGAAAGTTGTGTGCAAGTAAGTTTCTTCTTGTTATGGAGGTTGAGAAGGTATGTTCAGAAAGGATTTCAACTCCATTGATTGCAAAAGCTTAAAACTTGTTTTCAATTTACATTTCATTTTATAGACAAACTTGAACGTACTGAAACTAATCTAATAGTGATGTTTTGTGATGTTTTGCAGGTTTGTAGACCATCTTCTCAGCCAGACTGTGATACCATATAGGTGTATGGAGTAGTGCAATCAGCGGGCTTTAGCAGTGGAGGCTTTGCTGAGTGAAGTCCACACGCTGCCTGTTGCAATCCGCTATTGTTGACCATACTTTGGGCTATGTGGTCAACTAGCGGGTGGCTTTTGGCCAACAATTGTCAAGCCTCATCAGGAACTGATGGACATTCTCGTGCTTAGCCCGTTTCGCCAACTAAGTTTGCACTTACATCCCTTACAATCACAGTGCATAATATGCTCGTAGTGAATAATTCATCCCACAAGACTTTAACTTCCCAAAATACGCAGCATGAGCATCATCATGCTTGCAATTTGCAAGCTTTGTTTTTAATTAGTGAAGTTGTGCGCCATTTCCAACATAGAATCATTCGTGAATGGCTATCCACAGGTCTTTAACATCTTCTCCGTATGAAATTGTCGAGCGCAACGTGGGTTCGATCGTGTTCATAACCCACGATACAAGCACTGCTTGTACCTCCCATCAATCTTTAAGTTCACTTCCTTCAACACGCTCACCAATAATCACTTATACGAATCCCTAGTTGCGGCAAGCTTTCAGTGTGATACGCACTGCCCTGAACCATTCATTGTAGTTATCCCCATGAAATGCCACCGGAGTAATGATATTCCCTAGAGCATCGTTGGCGTGCCTAGTGAAAGGGAAAGTAGAAGAGGATCCAATCTATGCATGTTTCATTATATTACCCTTCTATCATTGTTGTTCTCGTTATCTCCCATAGTGACGAGTAGCATCAAAAATTTAGAAAAACAAGGAAAAAGAAATTTGAGGCTTTGATACTATGAACAAATTGGAACATTTGTGGAAAAAAATTTACTTTCATTCCGCTCGCGCTTATTATATATACATATTCGTGTTTCCTTCTTTAACTAATTGATATACATAACAAGGGAAATTATCTTATCTAGAAATGGAAAAGACTTAGTCAACGTGCCTAATATGATTACAAAGATAAACCAAAAAAAAGATAATTACAATCTCGAACTCCAAATCATCCTCGCTGAAATCCCGCAATATATTTGGATGAGAGGTTTTTTTTATCGTCCAGTTATGAATTTTGTGGACTGTTGGATTGGATTGTACGGCTGGCAATGGTCATGATGTTACTGTCGATGATTTTGGACGGTCCATTAGATTATGATGATTGATGTCTGGTGGGACCAGGCTCGTCCTTGTTGATGATGAGTGGATTGCATTGGAATAAATTTCTCATCTCTCTCTCGAGAGAGACACGTATAAGCAGGACAGACAGGGATATTAAAGGACCATAAACTTTTGGGATTAGTACTTACTTGCAAGTTGCAATAGTGATTACAATCATCAAATATTGACCTAGTCAAAAAGCGAAAGATTTCAAGATAGAAAACAATCATAGAGTCTTATATATATAAAAACTAATGCATTGCTCTGACATTTGTATAAAAAATAAAATATGTTAGGATTCGCATTTCTGCTGTATAGAAGAAAATCGCATATATAAAAGCTAAAGCTAAACCGCTGCCAGCTAAACTGAAAAACATAAAGGCTGGATTTGGTATCATAACTGGTGTAATTTATGGGGTAATTTTTTCTATCCTTCATTTGATAATGGATCGACTGAATAAAACTCTACCAGTATTATTCATCGTTTGGTAAATGTGCATATCAACAAGTTATTCTGTAATTTCATTAATTATGTGCCAAATTATCAAAATACTCTTGAAAGTGTTATAAATTGAAAAAATAGCAGTAAGCTTGAGATTCCTGTAAAATCGTTGTACGAGTATCTGTTAGTTTAGATAAATTAAACTAGTAGTGGGGATAGATTATAACTGTAAATAGGGATGATCCCTGATTATTAGGGATCATCCTTATCTCAACTACCCACTACTAGTAGAGTTCTATCTAGACTAGGAAACTAATTCCTGTACTTATAAATTCAATGTACGACTATGAAAGAGTAAGCAGAATAGAACATAATTCTTATTCTACAAATTTGTCTTCAAAACATTCCCAACTTTCATACTCCAAGCGTCTATTTCTACCGCCCCACCGGAGCCGGGAACTTGTTCGACATGGGCATACTCACGGCAGCGCTCGGGCGCGTCCTCGTGCCCTTCTACCCAATGGCAGGAAGGTTGAGGCGGGAAGAAGACGGGCGCATCGAGATTGACTGCAACGGCGAAGGAGTACTCTACGTGGAAGCAGAGTCTGATGGCATCATAGATGATTTCGGAGATTTTGCACCGACGTTGGAGCTCAGACAACTCATACCCGCCGTGGATTATTACATGGAGATATCCACGTACCCGCTTCTACTGTTGCAGGTGAGACATTTTTCTTTTTCATCCACCTATCTCATGGTACCTATAAAGACAAACAAGTAAAATGAATACACAAAACAAGAGGAATGCTCAAAAAACAAGCCAAAACTAGTAAAAAATTACTAGCCCAAGATCAGCTCTTAGGATTTTAAGTTTAAGACAGCGCTTGATATTGAACCTCCAATGTGGGTCATATTCCGGATAATGATGGCAGGGGTTTAAGCCCGGTTATGTAATAAGTCTCGGGGCTAATTGGCCTTTTTTTTAATGAAATTTTAACTATAAAAAAATGACTTGAGAAATTCATTAACACTGACCCTTGGTTATTTATTGGTGGATATGAATTCTGGTTAAATCCTTATATATCAAGGTTAAGATTTTGGACACTACATATCTTCGTATTGATATGATATTGTCCAGACTTGGCCCCATGGTTTTGTTCTTAGACTTTTATAAACTTAATTTTTTCTCTATAGCTACAACAACAAAATGTACCCAATATATTTTCAACTAAGTTAAAGTCTGTGGTCAGATGACGCAGCCTTACTCTTTGTATAAAGATGTATGCAACTTACCCTTATAATTATACAAATAGGCTATTTCCGTTGCGAACCAATATACATTGGGTCATTTGATGTATTGAGTTATAGCAACTTCACTAATAATAAAATTACTAAAATTTAATAGAATCATTTTGATCTAATTCATTTGATGTATTGAGTTACCCTTTATAGGTCGATTGAAAAGCTAAACCATTCATTTCATACAATTCCATTAATTCTTCCCGTTGTGCAGGTCACCTTTTTCCGTTGTGGTGGAGTTTCCTTAGGCGTTGGCATGCATCACCACTTGGCGGATGGATTTTCCGGCATCCATTTCATCAATACATGGTCTGATATGTCAAGGGGAATGGACCTCACCATCCCCCCATTTATTGACCGAACCCTTCTCCGTGCCCATGATCCGCCAAACCCCATATTCAAACACATCGAATATCAGGCCCCGCCAATCATGAAAACAATAGAATCAACCTACATCACAGAAGCTACTGTCTCGATATTCAAACTAACTCGTGACCAATTGTGTACCCTCAAGGACAAATCGAAGGAGGATGGCAACTCGGCAACCTACACCTCGTACGAGATGTTAGCGGGACACGTGTGGCGATGTACGTGCCAGGCCCGTGGTTTACCGGATGACCAAGAGACGAAGCTCTACATCGCCACCGACGGACGATCAAGGATCCGGCCGCCACTTCCACCGGGGTACTTTGGAAATGTGATATTCACTGCTGTGCCGATTGCGGGCTCAGGTGACATAATAACACGTCCCGTTTGGTATGCTGCTAGTAAAATACATGATGCTTTGGCTAGGATGGACAATGATTACTTGAAATCGGCACTAGATTACTTGGAGGTTCAGCCTGATCTTAATGCACTGGTTCGAGGTGCACATACTTTCAAGTGTCCTAATCTTGGGATTACAAGTTGGGTGAGGTTGCCGATTCATGAAGCTGATTTTGGATGGGGTAGACCAATCTTTATGGGTCCGGGAGGGATTGCGTACGAGGGACTGAGCTTCATCTTGCCAAGCCAAGAAAATGGAGGGTTATCAGTTGCCATCTCTCTTAAACCAGAGCACATGAAAGAATTTCAAAATTTGATCTATAATTTATGAAGTTATTAAAGTTTCATTGAATAAAACGGTCAATCAGCCCGAAAATTGCTCACAAATAAAACATATGACTTACCTACGAGCCTTGAAAAGCTTATATAAACATATTCAGTATATCTCGCCCGGAAGTAGGGTCTTGGGAGGGTGAGATATACACCGTCGTACCCTTATCTCTGAGAAGAATGTTTTCGTGAAAACCCCCAACTCGAAAGTAAAATCTTCGAGAATTGCTTCTCCATGATATTCCTTGGCCTCAAAGTTATGAGGTTAGTTTGCTCACCACTTGAACTAACAGGAAATGATCATTCTAGCTTTCATAGCTTGAACTATCGGGTTAGTTAGTTGCACACACATGTTGGCTAGTGAATAGCGCGGAGAATTGTCCTTGATTTTTCGAGAATGTAACTTTCATTTAATAGTTGGGGCAAGACAAAATTGGTGGTAATTTCAAGTCTGTTTCACAGGATGGTACTTGACCAAAAGACTCTGCTTCATTGTTTGTGTAATGACTTCTATCCTTCCATTTTCTGAAGCTATTTTTTCATTAACAAGTAACATATGCAAGTCAACAAACAGACATCATACTCGAAATATTACAATACTTGAGTATCAAATGACAAGATTGACTGACCTTTTGCTGCAGGAGAGTGAGAATGAGAGTGAGGTACTCTTTTACTTCCTACACCATGGTTGTGCGAGTCTAGTTTAGCTTGATCAGTAGGGTGTTATGAAGTTTCAGGTTATTGAAAGTAATTTTCATAGTAATCATCAGTTATAACTGAGACAAATCTTTCAAGCCATGGGAGCTGATGAAGATCCTTCATCGTCTCAGCATACGAGTTTGTACAGCGCGGTGGAGCTTGATGAGAATCCCGATCACTGAAATTGAAACCTCCTGCAAGGAATCTCTGGATGAGTGCTAGTTGTGATCTCTCTTGATCTGAATACACATCCATCATCAGCGGGAGAGACTCGAACGAATCCCACGCCCATTGCTCCAGATTTGGGAGAGGATAAGTCGCAAGTTCCTCGGAATAATCTTCATCCCATAGTGCACATTGACATGTCTGTTGGCCATCCTTATATTCTGAGCCACAGGAGTAGCAGAACTCGTGGCCGCACCTGCATAAGCAGAGAAAGGAAATCCATATGACATCTGAATGATAGTTTAAGTTCTTAATCTTATCTTTTCATTGTCAAGGCCCTAAAGTTCTTAAAATGAATTGAAATCTTGAAGAAAGCAAATTAGTATAGGAGCATGTGCATGTTACTTAGCAATACCACTGCTCCAAGCCTAGAAGCCTCAAGAATAACAACCACTCAACTCAGGAAACCTCATTCAACATATTACCAAATAGAACTAGGATGAATCAAAATGATAAATAGCTTACCAGCATGTCATGTGGTAGCAACCGTGATTGAGCTCAAGCATCATCTGGCAATGTTGGCAGCGTCTCCACCTTCTATTTTGCGCAACACGGCGGTCAGTCAGATTAGAACCATCTACGTTGACCACTGAGAGATTTTGGTATTCTTCACATGTCATAGAAGAATGCCATGGAACTCCACAATTCACACAGATTAATTGTTTGCAAACAGGGCACTCCAAACAGCTGTTGTCGCATTGGCTCGATGAACTAGCCCGAGTAGACGAGCCATCAAAGGGATCAAGAAGAACTGAGCAACTAGAATATGGGCAATAGATTTTATTTGAGTGTAGAGCATTTGAATCTGCAAGGGCCCTCTCCAACGATTCATAAGAAGCAAACGTAAGAAACGATCTGCATTCGGTTGCTGAAATGCAGTACCGGCATCCCAATTGCGGGCATTTGATGGGGACATGATTGGAGAACAACTTCCCCTCAACGCAAGTTTTCATACAGTGAGAACAGAACCTGTGTGAGCATTTCAATGTCAGCATCATCGACGAAAGCTTCTCTTCACAACAGATTGAACACATTTCTGCCAACTCATCTCCCTCGGCAGGTATGGATACTATACCGACAGCCACTCGAGCTAGATGGGATGCCTTCTCTAGGTCAGCAGCCGGGACTAGCTTTAGGACAAAAGCTTCCATCTCATTTACTTGCTCCAGTATTCTTTGCCTCAATGCCTCTACTAGAGGACTTCCAACAACTTCATCATGCTTGATCATCTGAAAGAAAGTCCTATTATATTTACCATAACATTGCATTATTACAAAAGAAAGTAAGTGTGCGTGTGGGTGGTGGTGGTGGTGTGGTGTGGTGTGGTGTGGTGGTGGTGTGGTGTGGTGTGGTGTGGTGGTGGTGGTGGTGGAATACAAGAAGTCAATAATCACTTAGATTTGATGAAGCAATTATAAGTATCCCTAACTAGAAATCTCACACACAGTGCAGCTATTCAACCTTTTGCCTTGCTTCACAGAACGTCAGCAAGATGGTAAAACCGCCAACTTTAATCAAGAACACACAGTAACAACAGAAGGAAACTAAGTCATAACTTGAATGTGGGTGGGAAATCTTTACCTGATTGTGCAAGATTTCACAATCTGTTAAGACGAAAACCCGGTGGACATTGTTCTCTATAGCCACGGACAACCCCTCTAACAAAGCTAAATAATCTGCAACTAACTCTTCTACGTAGAAATCAAGCTTTTTCTGGACTTGAAGGATAGAAGAAGCATTGGCTGATGTATCTGACCTCTCCATGACCACCCCAACTCCTGAAATCCTGGAGCCAGCATCCCCAGGGCCAGTAATAGAGAAACCCTTGCAATACAACTTAACAGAATGTTCATCAAGATTTCCATCAAAATCTACCTCTGAACTTTCTTCTTTGTCCATCAACTCATCATCGTCCTCACAGCAACTTCTGAATTCATCTTCTTCTTCTTCGACTTTCACTTTATGAGTTTC